>QVOA01023727.1:0-55059 GCA_014825685.1 Pseudomyrmex cubaensis
GATGCCGTGTAAAAAGTTATAACATGTTCTCTTTCCAAACCTTCGGTTTAACATCTTCAATATTCTAATATAGCAAACAAAATCTATGTTGATTCTGTTAAATAAGATGGTTTTGTAATATTTTTTTAAATATATCTAAATATATCTGCGTAAATTTCTCATTTGTGCCTTTTGTGACAAAATTCGATTTTGTAAATTTATAAAAAAAGTATTTAGTAATGATTGTGCATATTACATGTGTAAATACGCACATATTTTAGTTTACTTATTGAATATGGATGTTGGAATTAAATATACATATGTATATATTAAATATCGATAAAAGAAAAGTGTGAGAGTTAAAAAAAAAATAAAAAAAAAATAAATAAATATGTGCGTATATAAAGCGCAAACGATTATCGAATTGTGGTGAAAATGCCAAAGATGATTCGACGTCTCGTCATCTAGAACTGTGGAAAATTTAATCAAGCCGACAATCTCGCGTTCCCAGAGGAAAGACAAAGATTACGCGATCGAAATCGATGGAGACAAAGAGAGACGAGAGAGAATAAGGTCAGAAGCTAACATTAAATCCCAGGTACACGTCCGAAAGCAATTCGGATATTGTTCCAATAAAAGCGCGTTTTTCCTCATGGATGGCCGGAAATCTCAGGGCGCAGAAATGGGACCGCAGTTTTACGACATTTTCGTTGAGATGCTGCCCATGCTCGCAGACTGCATAACCGTGCACTCCACCTCCCTATATACGTACTTTCGTTCCTATTCCCGTTCCACGGAAAGAGGAATTTTATATTACAATTTAACACTTTTATCCTACACGCGCGTATTTGATTCTTAATTTAAAAACTTATGTTGATCATCGATTTTTTAAATATTATTGCGTGGTGATATAAAGAAAATCAATGTTCAAAACAAATACTCCAGTTGTGATACTTCTGGCAAAATGTGACTTGATAGCGAGAGAAGATATTATCGTTCATATCGTGCGTGTCGTGAGATGACATTAACTTAAATTAGGGGAAGTCAGAGAAGAAAAATACGCGTACTATCTTTCTTGCGTGTGTGTATATGTGTGTGTGTGTGCGCGCGCGCGCGAAGAGAGAGATTTGCACGATGGCCCAAGGTGTAACTTCGATTCTTATTTATTGCGGTAACCGTCGCGGTGTCGAGGGAGACATAAAACAGGCGAGAATCGGAAAGAGCACAGCAAACCAGGTCGGTGCCCATTGTCGTATAATACTTGGGCGTTAAACCGGGGTTGGTCTTAGTGATATCACTGTCGTACTTTACATCCCGGGAAATCTAACGTCATTCTTCCAGATATAAATCAAGATTTGTGCGGCGGGAGGAGGAGTAGGATGAGATTACGAACATAATTTCTTTTATTCATAAAAGATGTAGTGTAGAATATTTTAAAGAGAAGAATATTTTAAAGGCAGCTACGTTAAATAAATGCGAACTTACGCAAAAAATCAATTGTGCCATTAGTAAACGACAATTTATTATCTTTCTCTCTCTCTCTTTCTTTCTCTTTCCCTCATAATATTCGTAAATATAAATATAAAAGGATTTACTTTTATGAAATAAATTGTTTAGAGAGATAAACACGAGTGGATAACACAGTAGATCGAAGAGAACAATGTCAGACAAACATACGTAAGAAAATACGTAATGGATTTAAAATACCTAAACAATGTGATTATAGTGTAGGGTGGATTGAAGAAACAAATTTGAGAAAATCGACTTTTGACGAATGAAAGAAATCTTTCTGCGATAAGAAATGTTATTCTTCTCTCCTTTTCGCGGCGAAACAAAGCTCCTCCTGTCGTCGTAATTTTCTTTTTCGACTTCGCCAGGAAATAAGCAGAGACGACTTTGGGGAGGATGTTTTCGAAATTACTAAAGGACTTCCAAGCGCCTAGATTTCAGGTTACTTCGGCTTTCGGTTAAGCCGATCAACCGTGGAATTGGTTTGCGTCTAAGAGTAGATCGTGATACGAAGCGCAACGAGTATCTGGTAGAAAAAAAAAAAAAAAAAAAAAAAAAAAAAAAAAGATGAACGAGTGTCTTGTACACGAGAAAACTTCTGGAGCGCGATGCAAGAAGACAGACGCGACGAGAACGATGTCGAAAAAACAGCGAGACATTTTGCAGAATCTTAATCTCGTAAAACAACACAATGAGAAAGTGCAACTTTGCTAATTCTAATAAGTAAACGCCGGTACGGATTTAACGCAGCATCGGAGTATTATGTTAAATCATATATCAGTGATATGTTGACAGATGTAAAATTATGTGTTCCGATACATTTGCAATTTATACTCACCAGGAGGTGTCGCACGCATGTGTCAAAGTAAGATATCGCGCTCCCAGGCCGTAAAATGTCCTAAGAACACCCAAAGAATTCCCCAGGGAATGACCACCCTCCACTCCGATAAGACTTGCAATTTTTCCTTCTCTGTGCGCTTCGATGAGACCTATTATCACATTAATCATCTCCATTATCACATTAGTCATCTCCATTATTTTTCTCAATGTACATATATATATATATATAAATGAGATACATCGTAAATTGCGATCTCGTTTTTTCTCTATTACTCCGATTTTTCGTCTCGTTTTCTCAAGTAACTATTTAACTACAGTATCATATATAAAAAGTTTATTACGTTTCATGTGTGACGACAAAGATGCTAAACAACCACCTACGACAAACTTGACGAACTGAGAATACTTAAACCTCACTCGGCAAACATTCAAGTGTGTGTACACGAGTTTATTCAAGACTCATCCTCTCTTACAGAACTTGAAATTATCTTCAATGAACTTTGCTCTCGGCCGAATTATACGTTGCTTCTCTGTAAATTACCCGAGTTTTTTTTCCAGTTTTTCGTCGTCGCGCTTATCCCATCGGGAGGCGGTGCGGATTTTATAATTGCTTTTTTCTTTTTTTTTTGTCTTTTTTTTTGTTTTAGCGAGCGAAAATAGAACGACACTTTAGATAAATTAAGCAGAGGATTCCCGATATTATACTCATCGATTATTTATGATCTGACCGGTGGTGAATGAATGATTGGATGAAATCTCGGAAACTCGGTCGCGCTTCAAGCAAGTCGAAAGTGAATGCAAAGATCGGTAAAAATCGGCTTTTAGATCCGCTTTTCGGAAGTGCTTTCGGGAATGCTGTCGATCGTCTCATTGAAACTTTCAGACTGCATCAGAGAGAGAGAGAGAGAGAGAGACGACGGGACGGCGGCGGAGGTTTTAAGTCGACTGGTTTATCGTGTTTTACATCGAATATATACGTGTCGCGACTCATGAGACTATTATTTATTTAAACTACATATTCCGGGATTTCAAATCTACTTTGCTGCAGTGTATCATGTACATCTGATGCAAAAGATATCCGATATGTGGATTTACGCTTTTTTTTTTTTTTTTTTTTTTTTTTTTTATGTCGCTCTTACAATATTTTATGTGCATTTATAGTAAAAAGCTTCGTGAGTAATTTCAAAGAGAATCTGCGAATAAATGCGAGAGAAATTATTATTTTATCAGGTTTTTTTTTTACACGCTTGATTTACGCTTTTATTGTGCCGGAATACTGTTGAAAGAAGCTAAAGCGTTTTATAATATATAATAGGATTTAATGCGTTTTATCTCGATACAAGAAAGCCGTGTGCTATCTTTTGAGAAACGCGCCACTGATCTCGAAAATTAAAAAGCTGGTAATCTTCTTTTGTAAGTGTTCTTTACCTTTTGCTGCTTTGAACGCAGCTCGCTCGGAAACAGCTTGCCTCTTCCCAAAAAATAAAAGGAATCTAATGAATATACTTATCTCTCTCTTTCTCTCTCTCCGCCTCTCTCTTTCTTTTTCTTTCTCTCTCTCTATCTCTTCCTTCTCTGCTTAATGAAATTCTTCTTTTTATTATTAATTGTATCTTGCACTAAGTTTTTCTTTTAATTGCATCGATTTAATACGACATTTTGTTGATTGTATTTCGAGCGCAGTAAATTGCCGAAAAGTTGCGCGGTTTTCGTCATCGACTGTATTGTTGGGGTATACTTGCGCTTGCACCTTTTGCCTTTTTCATGCCGCGACCTCCTTTTCACTTCTCGCTTGGCGAAGTTTCCCGAACTTATGAAAATGGCTGACAGCTTTCCGGACCAGGGGGGTTACTCGCGGTAAATTTCATTACGAAGAAATGCCAGTTTCATTTCTTCACGCTTCTTTCACATCTCTCTTTCACAGTTCGGGTGCGTATGTAACTTAATTTTCAACACACAGCTTAATTGTTTGTCTAGTATAAGATATGATTTACATCTGTTGCGTAAAGAAATAGTCAGAGTTTTCTGTACTGCGAAATATTATTACCCTTGTCAACATTCGTCAAAAATTCAATTTCATTAATTTTAATCATCTTAAAGATATCATCGTTAGGATGTCATTGTCAACCATCTTCTCGAACTAATTATTTAAACGTCTATGTATATATCGTCACTAATTTGCAATCTTTTCGCTTTTTATTATTAGGAAATTAAGTTTTACACAGAGCAAGTTCTGCCGAAATTCCAAGAGGTCAGGTTGTGGCTTCTTGTTTGAATTAATAGGAATCTCTCTCTTCCTCGATTACGGTGCGGCCGATAGCTTACTTTTGTCTATTGACGATAAATCTTTCACAATACGAAGTTATGCCATCAAATCGAATCCAATAACGACTTTCGTCCTCAACTTGGAGAAGTCGAGCAATTAATAGCGGTCTTTTATCCTCTCGAGTCTTCTCAATGAGAAACTTTCGCCACGATCGCTCTCGTATCTATTAGTATAGCCACGGTTATAGAGAACGTATGTATGTGTGCGTGTGTGTGTGTAGGTGTGTGTGTATGTTACGTTTAATATGAAAATTCTTTAGGTTTCAAGAAATTTACTTCTTTGAAATGGTCTAATTGTGGTAATGCGACGCAACAAAGACAGCCTTCCGACAAGAAATATATTGAAAAAGTAAAACAAGAGTTAATCACTAAAAGATTACAATTGACATACGAGAGACAAAAAAGTATTATAATCACACAGTAACAACTGCATGCGATACAAAGATTACAAGAATATATTGAAAGTATAAATGAATATTATAATGTGTATATATATTATTTACCTTTGACAGAAGTAACCAAAGTTAAATGTTGAGCATTCATTTCGGCAAGACGACGAATTACATCGATCTGTTCCAATGAAAGTTGAACTGCGTTTAACTGAGCGGCACCGCAAGGAACGTACGCAGACCAAAACTAGAAAAAAACGCTGGCATTATTACATCTATTATTAAGTGTAAAAATTAGATTTTGTTGTAATGCTAGATGATTTTTTGTATCTTTTATTTTATTCTATTTCTATTTTATTCTATTTTTATTTTTTATCTTTTATTTTAGATCGCGCTCCCAAACCACATCAAGCTTACGAATTGTACAAACTGGATAAGGCAATTACTTTGACGATAAAATTCGCTTGTAATTCGACAAAGTAAACACAGAATATTTGTTACAAGAATGTGAAAAATTAATTTGTATATCATAAAAAATTGGTGTTATCCGCGTATTCAATCGGACAAATATTTGGCAATAAAGAGAGTTAAACGCTCGCATTTTTTTAATTTTCGGATCAGATGCCGAGCATCCAATACGCATCGTCGAGTGATCGAGATACGTCAATATATCGACATGCATCACGCAACGGGATGTTAGTCGCAGGAAATATCTATAGCAATAGCCCGAATTTCACTGCGTTCCCTTGGCTTTGAGAGAGAGCTAGCGTTACCAATTACTCGAACGGTCTAATTAGCGCCAAGTTGCCGCGCACGCTGGCGTAAATATTGAATTTCGGTTCCAGGTGTAGTTTAACGCGATTGGTATCCTTTCGCACTGCAACCCTTGTTCGACGTCAACGTTATTATTGCTAATCGCATATCGCCACGGTTGGGAAAGTTGCGTTGAGGAACGAGAAGCGATAAGAGGAAACACATGTCGCGTCTGCTTTGACGTACATAGTTAATATATAATTTATTATATATACAATAAAATATATATATATTAATTTATTATATATACAATAAAATATATATATATATATATATATGTAGAATTAGTGATACATATTAATATATCATATATTATATGTATTATATATAAAATATATATATATATACATGTATAATATATAAAATATATATATATATATGTATAATATATATGTATAATATATATATGTATATATATATGTATATCTATTTTACATATAAAATATATATTATATATAAAATTCTTGTCACGCAAATGCGTGACTGACACGCTGGTATAACTCAAAAAGACCAAAAAATGCATACATATGATTTATCGCCGAGTGACAATGGCTGTGCGAATTCAAATAAAAAAAAAAAAAAAGTATTTCGCGCGATAAATTCTGCACGAATGCGGATGAGACGCTTCGCGCATCTTTCCGGTACATCGCATGGCAGATGCGCGCGATGAGGAGGGGTTGTTCGTTTCGCCGCAAAATAGACACGCGGGAGAATTCTAACAATCTGACGCCGCTAACTGACGGAGGGTTAGCGTCGCAAAAAGAAAAAAAGAAAATCGCAAACAGAACAAGCGGAACGAGTTTTTCATCTTCCGCGAATGATAGCATGGCGAATCGCAGTTAATAATGATATTACGTACGGCGGATATATAAAGCTGGAAAGCTACAGAAAGAAAGCGGGATAACACTGGCGAGGACTGAGGTTCAAAACACGCGATGCTTGCCAACAGAAATATCCGCTCGATAGAGGTGCAACGTTTCGAGAAATCTAGGACAGAAACATATAGGCGAAGAAAACGTATCTCGAGAACACGTCAACGTAAGCTACATGAAGGATAAACAACGATGCGAATTAAGTAGCTGTCTCTCTCTCTCTCTCGTCGTATCTTCGTGGAATATAACACGATAGCTGGTAAGACATGCAATATTGCGCTAATGAGCGCCAACAAGATACCTGAGAGTTTACGACCGTAAGATGGGAAGAAAAGATACCAAAATGTCATACCACACACGCGCTATTTTGCACACGTCAATAAGTATAATATCTTTCAGTTTGTTGAAAAGTCGGGGGAAATTGCGCTACACACCTTGCGCACACTTCTTCGTCGGTGAACATTGATCAGAAAACCCGAGGAAATGCACGTGGAGAGAAAATCACACAATACACAGTCTCTTTGCTAAGGTGAAGTCGCGCGATGGAAGAGCTCTTGAAAACAAAGCGTTCGATGCGTTTTGCGCGCAAGTGCACTCACAACTCGTGAGAGTTCTCTCATCGTTTCGTATTCCCTCGAAAACAGCCTTTTTTTTTTCCCCGAGACGAGAAAATCATTTTCTTGCGTTTTTTTTTAATGACCCATGCGCCCAAATAGGTTTTTCGTGCGCGGTTTCGTGCGTGTTGCCGCGACGGGACAAAAAGCTCGCGAGAGAGACAGGTGCTAAGGGTGTAGTTTCAAGGAAACAAAGGTAAAATGCTAGGCTGACTTGGTCGGACGAAGCTCTCAACTCGATGATTATCTTTCATCGCGCGGTTCTCTAACTGCAAACTTTAGCAATCTTTTCGTAGTCACGGTGCTTTCCCGCGTTTTCGGCGAAAGTTAAGGGACAGGTCGGAGAGCGGAGAATAGGCTGGCTCTCTCGCAGTTTCCATGTCTCTGACTCTTCCTCCTTCCCCCCGCGTCTCTCTCGTTCTCGCAAGAAATGGAATTTCTCCCGCTGCGGGAAATTTGTTCGTAAACAGAATTGTCATTGTTCAAGGATACCCTGTATCCGCGAACGTAGACTATTACTGCAACTTTGGCCTCACGCGGTGAAGTTCGAGCAGCTCGGTCTGAAAAACTAGTTTACTCTTGTCAACCAAATGTGCCGCCATATTGTCACTTCCCCGAAAAATTGTGTAACATTCCCTTTTTTCCCTCGCGCGGTTATGCTAATTTTATCATTCCACTTTTTCCATAATGAGCTCTTCTCGGGCAGCGGAGAAGAACATATATAAAACCTAAAGACCTCTTTTTACGTTATAACTGGTTTTTAACGCGTATTTCGGAAAAGAAAAAAAAATCCGTCGGGATGTTAAATAATTTTTTTCTTATTCCCTACCGTTTTGATTTTCTGGCAAAACTTGATATCGAAACAAAGAATCGCGAAACTATACATTTTGTCAGTTTATAAATTGCGTCATTAGCGAAAACTTTTACGCTAATTACTTCGCGATTCACGAATTTTTTTATACCACTTCTAATATTACTTTTATACTACTTCTAGTTGCGGGCATGTTGCCGCGCTTTTTTTTCTAGACACTCTTCTCACGGAAAAACATTTCGCCAAACTTCGTCCGTCATGCTCTCTCTCTCTCTCTCTCTCTCTTCTTTCTCTGTGCGCTTTTATCCATACATAAGTACGCCTTGAGCTTTAAACTTTACTGACGCGGATTTTTATCGGACGTTAATGCATCTTCGATTTGTTTCCCAGATCCTGTATTTCGCGCGCGAATGACAGCTAACGTTCATATTGTGACGTACGATGTATGATTGAAAAGCAAAAAATATCTACTTGGCTTGTAAATATTTTAAAAACATATTTTCAAAAATGCTTTCAAAAGAGAAAATATATATATTTTTAAACAGAAAGTTACATTTCTAATAGTGATAAAAATTGTAACTTTTGATAAAATTTAACATTATGCTCGAACATCACACAGCGCTGCGTTGTCGCTCCAAAAAATTTCGCTTTAGTTCAATTTTATTACGCGTACAATGTATATTTTTCAGTTAATTCTTTTGTCACACCGAGGCTTGTTCAATCTGATTTACAAACGAGGAGTTGAAGAGCGCAACGGAGACAGAGTTTTCTTTTATCGGATCTTAATATTTATCCGATTCTAGGGAGACGGAGAAAGAGAGAGAGAAAGGGAGCAAAAGAGAGCTTATGTAAGAAGCTTCGGGAAGTAAACTAAAAAATTTGATTTTGTAAGCGCGGCCGCTTCTCGTCGGGCGACAATAGTCGTATCTTTTTGTCGAGATTGCTTCGATAATTGAATTAGAAGTTGTCTCCTGTTTACTAGAAAGAGAGAGAGAGAGAGAGAGAGAGAGAAGGAAAGAGATAGATAGACTTTCGTCATCCTTTTGTAACGCGCCTGGAATTCCAAGTTGAATTGCTCGTGTTGTGTCTCGCGCTTATATTTGGTTTTTCTTTTCACTTCTCTTAGCCAATTACGTTTGCGTAACACTCGTGAAAAAAAATGTTACTTTAACTTTCAAAACAGTTGAAGAATTTTTGTAAAACGAGATTTTTGTTTTTGTTACATTTCCGACGCGTAACAGAAATAACGCGTAATATAATAAAATGTCGTGTTTTTTATTACAAGGCAATTGTGTTCCGTCGCATGTCTAAGTGTGTTTCCTAATCTTTGTAGAGCGTCTTTTCTTTTTCCAGACACATTGTTCGGATTTCTTTCGTACTGTCTATATTTTCGCGTTGTACCGCTCAATTCCGATGAAAGAAGGAATTCAAAGCGCGAGCTTAGTCTCGTTGTCGTCGGCAAGACTCATCGTCAATTTGTCAGAGTAGCGCGAGCTGTGAACATCGATGGGGGGGAAATGAAACGCGAAATCGTGCCGGAATGAAAGAACGATTGCGCGAGAAGGTGCGCGGACGCTTCAAATAAATAAATACGTCGTTTCACGAATAAATCTAATAATTGTGGTCGCACGCGTTTTATTCCCGACGCGTTGCTGTCGCGATATGCGCGATTATCTTCAGTCAATTTCATTTTCTTTATCGCGTCAAGTGATTCACAAGAATGAACTTTTCAAACTTGATTGAGTACCTTCAGATCGGCGTGTGAAGCGAATTCGATGTCATATTTCTTGCGTTCCGCGCGGATTTCTGTTAGATATCAAAATGGATATCAAAAATCGAATTTTGTCAACATGCAGAATTTTATTTGTGATCTTAAAGCGGATCGCTGGTGCCAAGAGTTACAGATCGAGGTAAACAACGATTTGGCTCGTTCTCGTTGCATAAACGGAAGAAATAGTAATGGCAGACAGGAACTTCTCTCTCTCTCTCTCTATCTCTCTCTCTCTTTCTCTCTCTCTCTCTCTCTCTTTCGGATTAGCACGCGGAAACGAGAACAATGCTGTTTTCCGCCGCTGTTATTCCGTGCTTAAAAGTGAGATTTAACGTTTAAGCAAAAAAATGTTTCGCACATCTTTTCAATTACAAAGTCACGTGCGTCCGATATGTACTTACCGGTCGGTTTAAATGGCGATTCACGTAAGTCGACTTTCGTGTGAAATAAACTTTTTGGCAAAAAGCCCGCGGACAATCAATATAGGTATTCTTTACCAGCAGCGCGTAATAAAACTCACAGTTCGTTATTAGCGCGGTACGCTTCACAATCAGGAAATAGAAAGAACAACGGAAAAATAACCGATAGCTTCCGTTTTTTTTTTGTTTTTTGTTTTTAATTTACACAAACAAGAAGAAGAGAATGGATTCGCTTCGCTAATTTGTCGATAATAATACGTTGCAAAATGGTATCCACTATAGGAACGGCTTCGTGCTTCGCAACAGCATTATTGTCCGGGTACTTACAGACGGATTATTCGCGTAGAGGCGTGCAGCATTATAGTAATAGCGTTATAGTTGTTAATGCCAGATGCTGGCATTATTTACACACGAGGTGGTTCGTTATAATATTGGTGTTTTATTTTATTGAGACATTGACAAATAAAGCGCGCGCTCTGTCTCTGTCTTTCTCCCTTTCTCGCGCGATATATTTTTGAAAATATCTTTATGTAGAGAGGTTTGCTCCTCCCTCACGGATTGACCAGGTGTAGCGCTATTATCCAATATGACCTAATTATGACGGTGGTGTACCAATGGAGAGACGCCCGTTATAAATGGACCGGTCTGCGTAAACCAGTCCTGCACACATGCACCGCCACACACCGACTATAATACCCTTCTCGTAATAACGGCCAATTCGTGTCCCCTGCCCATCTTCCCCGTTTACCGCATGCTGCGTTCCTCAACGGTCGAGACGCACATGACGAATTCTATCGATCCGACCGCCGAATTGATTGACGTATCGACACCCTGTCGCTGGCTAACATTGACTTTCGTAAAACTTTGCGTCGCGACGGATTACAATCGACCAGATCGGAGTATACGATACTCCGCGAAAATCAGTGCGCGATGAACAACACGCAGGATTGACAACAAGTTGAAAGAAAACTTGCGGCGCCAATTTCTCTTCGCACGTGTTCTGGTGCTAACATTTTTCCTTAACACTGTTGAATAGCAATAATAACTCGTTCAAGAACTATCTAATCTATTCTATTCAGAATAAACAGTAAGAGAAGGTCGAAGTCGAGCAAACAACAAGCTGTTTTCCGTTACCTTCGGAGCGCGCTTCGTAAAGAGAATTTTCCGTTATATTTCATTCATGTAACTTATTATTATTTTATTTTTAAATTTTGTATTCTTTTTTCGCGACTGAGGAAAACTCATGCAAGAGCTCGAAAACGTTTCGCACCTCATATTGTAAATGTAAAATATAGAAAATTATTTTCAACGGAGCTTGTTTTTGCTCGGCTTCGATCTTCTCTTACTGTTTATTGTTATTCACGAACGTTTTTGAATTTACTTGTCTATCTTATTTAATTTTGTCACAAGTACAAATCGTATAAAAAATATTATATCTTGTAATTTAACAACGAGTAGTCGAATATACGCTGTGAGCATCTGCTGTGTGCAGTTTGTCAGAAATACAGTTTATCAAAAATACAAAATTGATCTTCCCAATAATAACTCCGTATATCTTCTCGCAAACTTGTAAATTATAGCGATTAATTATAGACTGAATTCTAATAATGATTTTGGAAGTTAATACACACGTATCAACATTTTGCAATTCAGTTTCGATATTACATCGTGCAGTTTTGATGGTTTATTGATTTCTCCGCGTATTTTAATTGCGTTCGTTACAAAAAGTCAAAGTGTGCCAAATAAGTTTTATTTCAATTATAAATGAATTAGTTATTATAAGTGAATTAGTATAGAATCAATTAAAACTTAATAACTCATAATTATATTTAAACCAGATTGCGTTATAATTTTGATAAACGGATTATTTGCAAATTACTTGTGCGGTTGTGATTATGAGAATTTAATATAAACTGCAACATGTGCACGCGCTTTGTGCGTGTGTGTATAAAATATAAGAGAGATTAAAAAAAAAAAAAATAATACGCGTTTAAGATTTTTAAAACAAATGTAGTCTGTACAGTATCAATGTGATGTGAAGTACAAATTGTACGGAAATGTACAATTCAGGAGAGAGACGGGTGTGACAAGAGAGCAAACGATAAATCATTCTTGTCTCTTTGATATCTGATTGACATCTTCGATCGGAATTGAATTGTTCGTTTGGATTGATTCAAAATCTCTAATTGTTGATCAGATATTAAAAAAAAATATACACTTTTGCACATGCGCTATTCTATACTTTTTCGCGATACACTCTGCCCGTTTCGCTTTGTTAGAATTTATTACTGTTGTATATTCAAGAGCACCGCGGTAATGAGAAATTTTAATATAACTTGAGTTCTCCCTCTCTCTCTCTCTCTTTCTCTCTCGATGTGAGTTGCGCATGAGACGGCGTAATTAGCGCCTCGATAATCGAAGCCTAAAGTTTCCCTTCGACCTTACCGGCTCATTGACACTGGCAGCACCGTTACGAAGTCCGCCAACTAATCCCCACCTCTCTTTCGACATCCAAATAGTGTCGGTGCAAACTTGTCCAAGTTCCGACTGCAGTTTGAGCTAGGTAGAATACGTAATGAGTACGTGGGTTCTTGACTTCTCGGACCATTATACAAGCTGGCCTATTATGACTAATCGCTCGGTGCGTTCTATAGCCACTACTAAGTATTCGTGTAACGAATGAAACTCGTATACAGTAATCACACACACACACACACAATCGCAAATATACCGCTATTGATTTATGTTTGAACAAATGAAAATTTGTAACAAAATGATATATGGATACATGGAAATATAAATATACGTGATAGATGGATACAAAGAGTCGGAGAGAGAAAGAAACAGAGAGAGAGAGAGAGAGAGAGAGAGAGAGAGAGAGAGAGAGAAGAGAGGGAAGAGTTTAGGTTCGATGATTCTATAGCGACGTATTAGTGCCACGATTGCCGCCAGCAGCCTCAGCCTAAGTGAATGGCTCTGCCGAGGGCTGTGCTGATTATGGTGTCGCCATTGATCCAGATCGAAATTGGCTTCTCTCTGTCATGGAACGCACCCAGAGGACCATTAATATCCTCTGCGAGCATACCACGAGTGAACGGACGCGTCGTAGTATCGATGGCGAAGAGGGAAAGAGACCAGGCTAATCGCAAATAAGCCGCAAATCGAGGCGTTAAGTCTCTCTCTCTCTCTCTCTCTCCCGATTGCACAATGATGCTTTCCGACACAATACCCAGCTAAACAAAAAGTCACAATGAAGAATTTCTCAGGTATTGTCTCATGCACGATCGGACGAGCTCTACACACATTTCCTACTTTATCTTTTTATAATGAAGATATATGGTAACATAATATGTAGATGATATACAAGAAAAGATGTATACACAATACACCCAAATAAGGATATATGTTTGATATACTTTTATATAATATACTCAAATAAAGATACATGTTTGATATGTGTGACGTTCGAGTATAAAATTTATGGACTAACCGGACCGCACTTCGATAAAAAAGTAACAACTTATAAATATGATGGATTACAAATGCGGCATTTTACTTATGTACACATATCTATTAATTCTCTTTTCCGATGCGGATTCAAATTATTCATCTTTGTAAATACGTCAGTAACAGCAATGAATTAATTTATGAGAGCTTTTCTGATTCGCTTAAATCGCTCTCTCATTGGTCATCTCTCTCTCTTGGTCTTTTCGGAATAAAGAATAATTTATTGTGAAATGAATATTCCAATACACTTGTTTTTTTTTTGTCGCCAATTTGTTTTTGTTTTTGCCACGAACGGATAGAAAAAGTCAGAATAAAAGTTTTAGTTAAAACTAAAATATTTGAAAACTGAAAAAATTGTTTTCTTATTTGGGGGACGAATAAGTACATATATATATATATACACACACACACACGCGCGCGTACACATATATGTACATAAAGAAAGAGAGAAAGAAAAGAAAATCAGATAAAATCTTTGGAGGAAATTATCGTCTATAAATGTTGTTGATGTCGAAATTGTATTTCTGATGCCGATAGGTATATATTTTTTTTTTTTTTTTGCAAGATCTCGTGAACGTGGCGATGAAGACTCGAGGTAGATGGTGCTTCCTTCCTCCATCTGTATCTGTCGATTGCCAATATCTCGGCAAGACGGCAAGAGACGGCGGAATCGAACAGGCGGGATTCCTGGTTCTGATAAGAGTTAGTGCTCACTTGTTGACCCGTTTCAACGATCGTAACTTATCGAGATACGAGACTGGCGATTGAGAGCAACGACGCGTGAGGTCAGATTCCGAGAGTTTCGAATTTATTGAGAAGTCTTAATACGCGAAATATGTGTCGCGTATTGAGAGTTTCGAGATTTTCACAGTTTTTCTCTCTCTATCTCTTTTTACTCTCTCTTTCGCGCGCAATCGATCGCAAGATCTCGATGCGATTTCACGATGTTCGATTCCGACGATTCTCGACGGTTTTCGCTTTGTTGAAGGATTGACACTCGACTAACAGCAGCAACGAGATTCCTGTCTCGTCAACAATTGTCACAGCATATCGGACGTATGCACGGTCAATTGAATATTAGTGCTACTCACTTCGTCGAGAATCCAACTAACCGTTAGTAATTCATGCAGCGTCATTAGTTGCTCGGTGATCAGCGTTACGTCAAGTGGAATCATAAGCGAGTAAATTTTCTGTTTCATCGTCTGTATGTAAATGATCGGTAGTCGGGCAGGCATTTCGACACGATGCAATTGGCGCACTCGCAGCGGAATTGCCTACAAGCGCGGTGTGTGCGTCGACCAATAGCAATCTCCTTTATGGATAGCTACAGATAGATCTGATAATGGTTGGGAATTGTTTGCAAACTACATGACTAGCTGTGGCAACAACGCAAATAGCTCGCCAATTGCATAGGAGTTATTCCGTTTATATATATATTACGATCATTATGTGTTTTCGATGTGATCGAAACTGTTGCCACTTTAGGTCATATCAGTGAGTCCTTTTTTGTTATCCACGCGTATAGCGTCAATCTGATTGCGGTGAGAAAAGGAGCGAGGAGGATTAACAACTCTATAGTTAATTGTCATTTTCAACTTACTTGTGCACCGACAAGACCAGCGCGTAATCTAGGAATATCTGTGTGACTCCAATCTGATCTGGCCCAAGGATCGACTCTGCCGAGGTCGCTGCTCAAGTTCACCTCGCCAAGTTGATTGTGTACGAATTTTCTGACATTCCAGGGCAAATCGTTGTGCCTGCGAATCAAAACATTTGTGCTGAAATGTAGAGGAGGCAATTAGAGTTTTCAGAGAGGATTAAACATATCACGTGGATCAAGGCGGAACAATGTTTCTTGAATATTTTATTTATTTTTATATTTTATCGACTATTTTTTTTTTTTTTTAAGCTTTAATAATGCCGCTATTGACGCTTGCTTTCCGTCACCTTGTTTGTTTTTGTCAATCACGTCAGTGACGAATAAGCACTTACCCGTCGATCAGAGGCACTTCAGTGAGGATCCTCCTGATCACGTCCAGCCTCTGCTGGTGCGTGGCAGGCGCGGATTGAAGGAGAAACGGCAAACAGAGACCTCCGAGGAGCAGGACGGCCACTAGGAGCAAGACGGGCGCCAATAGCCGACACTTCCTGCGAGGACTCTCGTCTCTGCGATCCTTACTGCTGCCGCTGCTAGGCGAGTCCTCGCACGGCGGTGGTAATCGCACAGTGCCGTTGCATGGCGCAACGTCCGGCAGTTCTGTTAGGCACGTGGTCTGAAAACAAAACAAGAAACAAAATTACGCATTAACATTTGAATACAAAAAATTTCACTAGCATTTTTCTATGTGAGTGTCTTGCATAATATTATTACCAATCAAATTTCTCACACATTTTTCGTAAAAAATAAAATCTATTCGCGCACGTTCTTAATCGTCTGGCAGAAAAATGTATTATTACTATAGTGCGCGCGTGTAGCGGAAACGAAAGATACAGCGACTGCAAGCTGTCCGTTAAAAGATATAAACAGCTTGGATAGAAATGCAACTTCAAAGCAGAACTGGAAAGGAAACAAAACTCTTTCGCGGCGTCACTGCAACACTCAGCAGGCAACGCGGCAAACTTTTGTTCGCCCTCCTTTCGACTATCATAAAACACGTTAACGCCTAGCACTACGGATTTTTCGCGTGTATATATATAAGTACAAATATATATGTAGTGTATATATAGCGTGGTATAGAGAAAGAGAGAGAGAGAGAGAGACAAACGTAGTTGTCCGACTGAAAAGACGTGAGAATACTTGGAGAACCTTCGGAAATTTTCTCAGATTTTTATCGTAAAACAACTCATCAAGTCTCACAACTCGTCTTTCTTTGGATACTTATCAGATTTCGCGCGATTACGAAAACAAAAATAAATGAAATAAAATAACGAGACTCCCTTTACAAGACGAATTTTTCTCGTCATATGTAACGGTTATATGAAATTGTTTTCGATGAATACTCTCTATACTTGGAGCGTTTTAACGCGCGCGCTAAAGTTTACGTCTTACTATATTACGTAACTACCACGACAGAGATAAAAGACACGCAAAGTTTAGAGAGAGAGAGAGAACGCTTATCTCGCCGTTTCACGATTTCGGAAATCGAATAAGCGAGATATGGCTGCGAGGACAAACGATAAGTTTTCAGTCGTAAAAGTCCTCGTGGAGTTTACCCGCCGTCGTTAATGAGGCGCCATTGCGAAGAAGAATCAAGACCGGGGGAAGAGGTCGAAACTTCAAAAACGAATATATAATTCGTACTCGTGCGATAATACGTTCGGTTTAAATCGGCGGCAAACGGTTATACATCCGCAAGAACTTATAGAAACAGAAGAAATTTAAAGAATTAGACATATCAAACCATTACAAACTAATTAGAAATATTATGACGATCTATTTCACCACATTTTGCGGCATTGTAACAAAAATTTTTTAAACAAATAAGGTGAGATTCCAATACACATATTTGTAACTTTTTCTTTTCTTTTTTCTAATTTTGTACTTTTTTATCAGTTGACCACTGATGAAGATCCAAATCAAGGATCGAAACGTGTGATTCACAAATTAAATCACATTTACAAATACAATTACACCTTGTATATTGGCTCTTATTCGCCCTTCTCACGTTGTATTTGTAGAAACAGTTTCCATTTCTATGGACACACGTGCGTGCGCGGAATAAAAAAAAAAAAAAAAAAGAGCTAGGCGAACGCGCGGGAAAAGAATTATTATGAAAGATCAGACCGCGAGGCCGCGCGCGAAAGAAAGCATTGTCAAGTTTTCGTATAAATTTCTCCTCGACGTAAATTCAAAGAACGCTGCAGGGAAGCTCGTATAAAGCGAGCCGGAAGGACGACGGTCGGTAGACGAAACGAGAGAGGCCGGGGGTTTCGCCTATAAAGAGGGGGAGAGATGGCGTTCGAGACAGCGCGCACCCCTTTATATCCTCCTGCTTCTCGCCTTTATCTAGACTGTCTCCTCGTTCTCTTAATTCCGGTGCGATTAACCATTCGCACCGCCGCGAGAAATTAGTCCTTCTTGTTTCTATCCTTTACTCTCTCTCTCTCCCTTCTCTCTTTCTCTCGCAGTTATTTTTATCCGCTTTCTCGTCACATTTTGATATATTTCTTTCTTCTATGTCGATTTTCCTCACTTTTGTCTTTGAAGCAACCTATTTTTGTCGAAACTATATACATGTGAAAATATGCCAGATAAACATAACACACAAGATTGAGAGTAGCGGCGCTGAATATATGTGACATACATTTAATCGGAACAAAAGCAATCTTCTGTATTTCAAACAACGTCAGTTAATCAAAATCAAGAGAAGATTCGAATTTGTTGACAGTAGGGTATGAACGACTGTCTCATTTCGCGTCCCCGGGTATATGTATGAAAGAAAATGTAACAAAGAGAAATATAATCTGCTTGCAGAATGAAAATTCGTGCCTTCTGTTATCAATTCGGAATTATCTTGCTTGTCTCAACGAACAAATACCTTGAATTCCGCTCGTTTATTATCGCGTTTTCGCGCCGCATTAAATTCTAGGGCGCGCGTGTATTCCCTCGACTCTTTTAATCTCTTCGACCCGGTCGAAACGTTAATTTCGCCGTTTTATCTTCAATTGTATGTGAGTTGCTCGTTAAATGTAAATTTTCTGCATGTGACAACATGCATGAAAGGGGAGAGGGGAGAACTACACGACCCTGTACACGATTTAGACTCGCATGGATTAGACTTGATGCATTTACGCCATTTTAGCGGTCCAAATGTCTCGACGCGACGAGACAAGGTGGAGAGAGATGTGCCAACACGCGGAGAACATACGTAAGCACACACAGTCGTAATTAAGGATGACTTTTGTTCTCGCGACCAGCCGTCACACCGCACACAAATTTAATGTAATAATAATAATAATAATAATAATAATAATAATAATAATAATAATAATAATAATAATAATAATAATAAATAATGCGGGACATAGAAGAAATGAAAGAGAAAAGACCTTTTTTTTTGTTTATTCGGATATAATATAATTTATATAATAATGTTCTCTCGTCATTAAAGACAAGCTGATATATTATTGCATTGTTTTGTCGACTTGTACAAGTTATTTTGACAAATTTTTTACATTCCGTTCTATTTCATAATTAAAACTATACGCACTTCGATTCTTTTGTGTTGTGTCTGTCTTCTTTGATAATTCTTTCACTACCTTTAATTAATTAATTAACAATTATGATGAGATCAGCGGCAAAGAACTCGGAAAAGAACGAAGCAACCCGGTTAAAAATGAGTCGGACGAGCGAGTCGCTTTTGTAAAAGCAAAACTCGTCGAAGAGAGAGTCGTCTTTTATTGGAATTAAATAATTTAATGCGCCCGCGTAATTCCACAAGCTCTTCCCGGAAAGTCCCGGCAAGATCTGTTCAGCATCTAAATTGAAACTTCGGCCTTCGATATCCTTCCGCAATGTAACAAAATAATGCGCATTGTTGAATTAAATTTCAAACGCGCGCGCGCGCGTTTCCGACGCTTTTCTCACTATGTCGCAATTCCATTTTCTTGTTTTGTTTGTTCGGCACTTTCATATAATCCGATTAAAATCTTATGTAATTTTTCGACTGCTGTGCAAAGCGTCTAAACAATCGGTCTTTTATGGTAATATTTGGAGCGTAAAAGGATTTTGATATTACGCGTATACTTGGTATCAATTTGTGTGTGTGTGTGTGTGTTGTCCAGTCGTTTATTATTTTTCTACTTACTCGTAAGTGAAATGCTTTAATTTTACTTTATTGGCGAGCGTTCTCGCGTCTTACATCGCCAGCAACATTCTTTGCACACACACACACACATTTTCCATTTCGGTGATAAATTTTCCGCAAGTTCTCGCGAAGCTTGTCATTTTCACGATGACATACAATACACAATGTATTATGCATTCTTGCAAAATCTTCCGGGAACAAGTCTCGTCTTGAAAAATTGAAACACAATTCATGGCTATTCATTCGCGTCTGTCCGAGATGTTTTCCTTCGCGTCCGCGGTGCATGCGAGGCAATCGATTTTTCCGGTCCACCAAGAAGAAAAAAAAAGAAGTTTCCATCGCGTATTTTTCCTCTTTGCAACAAAGCAATTTAATGGATACATTGTTGTTATACGTTATAGTATAGATGTATAATAAAGCGAGAGATTTCGTAACGTTCAAAAGGGCGGGAAAAAGCAACGTAACGCGCGCGCGAGTATTATTTTTTCTTTAATAATTACAAATTATTATTTTTGCATTCTTACGTCACTTTTGTAAACCAAGACATCTCCTCATTGTCTCTTTCGCTATGCATTTGTCAAGTTTTTGTTACGCATGAATTTCCATCTTTTCTTCACAATTAAGCTGTTTTATGAGGTAATAATTTCTTTTTATTTTTTTTTTTTT
This sequence comes from Pseudomyrmex cubaensis, assembly GCA_014825685.1. Classification (NCBI taxonomy): domain Eukaryota; kingdom Metazoa; phylum Arthropoda; class Insecta; order Hymenoptera; family Formicidae; genus Pseudomyrmex; species Pseudomyrmex cubaensis. Next base: position 20,323 of record QVOA01023727.1, read on the forward strand.
TTTGCACTTTGGAAAAGATGGAGAGAAGAAACTTTTAGTCTTCTCGAGAACCAACTCTGCGCTACTCTGATAACATTTTGGTTTTTCTTATTTTTTTGTTTTTATTCTTTCTGAAATTGACAATGAGAAATGCACATAATATAACGGTGCTTTAACTTACTTTTACAGCGCAGATTTTATGAGTAGGTAGTTTTGTATTTTTGAAAAGTTTTCTTCTCTTCGGTTGTTGTTTGCTTGGTCAACAAGATAGCGCGTGATTTCTCATTTATCCGTTCCTTTAAGATTGATTACCTGTTTCAGAACGCGCAACATTTCGATTTATTTGTCGTAATTTGTCAACGGTGAGAAGATGCGAGATGAGACGATAATGCAATAACACGTTAGATAAAATCTTGATGACGCGTTTGTATTTGTTTTCGCGATTGACAGGAAATTACTCAGTGTTGTCACCGTGAGATCACGTAACACGTGATGAGATAAAAAAAAAAAAAAAAAACGACATTATTCTGCTATTACGTCAACATTTCTCTCTCCTCTCCTCTCCGACGTACGATTTTTTCCACTTATATACAGTGAAAGAGAAACTTTGGTGGCAAAATCCAAGCGAGTGATCGAACTTTGAAAAGTGTTGCCGACATTTGCATCCTTCTTCCAGTTGTTCCTTCTCTCCTCTCGCGCCGTTTAAAGATGAAAAATGCATAAAACATTATCGGCATTCTGTCAGCTGCGGGTCAGTATCCGCCGTTCCTCCATTGGAAAGCTATCTGTCTTCCGTTTCTAATTCCCAACTTTTGTGTTTCTTTATCGCGTTTATGAAAAACGCCAAGTAGAAATTACGATCTGTTCTTTACTATCGATATTCTTTTTTCGATGTGTTAGTATTTTCATTGTTGCTCTTGTTTAGTCAAACATGCACGCTGATATTTACAGATATATAAATTAATTACACATGCTCTGATCTATCTTCTTCTCACAAGTTAAATTTTCGAGATGAAAACCGTGTGCTGTGATTTTTTTTGAGTTTTTGTAAAAAGAGTTTTAAGACTTTTAGATTTTATACGATATTCATATATATTTGTTTTTTTTTTTTCAGTAAAAAGCAAAAGATTAAACACTTGTATAATTGAGCCATTAACACCTTTGCCAAGTTTGCGTTTAATAGAAACACAAGCTGCTTTCAAACATTGATAATTTAAATGGCAATTCCCAAATTGCTGACGCGTAAATAATGTAGACGAATAAATTTACCGCATCCGCGTTTCTCTGAGGTTACTTGAGGGGGAGTCTGGGGACAAATAAGATCAGATCTTACTTTGCGCGCGTTAAGTCGCATTTAAGTGATCTCTCACACGGTATCTTACACGTTAAAATGCTCGTCACGTTTATACGTAAATATTTAAATATTCTTGCTCGTAATATAGAATAATAACACTGTGAGTTTTGTAAAAGCTTTCGATTTCTTTTTATTTTTAATGAAAAACACGAGAGTTCTTAAATGTTTTATAATTTTTTACGTTGGGTTCCTCCAAAAGACCAACAGCTTGGGAAAAAAGTAATACGGCTGTGATATTCAGAACGCGCAAGGAATACGGATTAATTGAGAGAGAGAGAGAGAGAGAGAGAGGGAGAGAGAACATTTCACAAATTTTTCATGGCTGTCGGAGAATTGCCGCGAGGTGCAAAAATATCGTAGTAAAAAAACATCTCTGCATCATTTCTGTAAACGGTGACAAACTTAAAAATCGATGCACTCGTTAAAATGCTGCCGTTTTGCTTGGTTTGGTCATTCGAAAGGGTTTGTTCTTATTTCTTCCGATTTTGCAATTAAAAGTTTTCTTCCGTGCGATCTTATATATATATTATGTATATTATATAAAATATATATATAACATATATAATACATGTACATAGAAGATGTAATCTGTCTCGAAAAAATAAGAACGACTGTGTACATATTAAAAGCAAGAGACATAATAATTCTTTATAAAAAAAAATATTTCAAATTAAATACTACATAAACAAAAACTACTTGTATACAACATGAACATCTCCTGCAGTAGTAGGTGTGTGTGTGTCTCATTTAGATGTAACGCGCGTCTATATTTTCATATTAATTTGTCTCGTATGTGATATCTGATTTTTTGGTTCTTCCGCGTTCTCGGATCTTGGCGTGGCCATTCAGCCACGATCACTTTTAGACTTATCGGGTGTTCCACGGCCGAACGATTTTTCGTTAAATCGCGCGGCAGTTGGGCTAAATGAAAACGTGTTTTTTGCGTTCCCCGACCGTATACCGATCGCTTCGGTGCTAATGGTCGTGGTCGGGAATGCAATCGATAAGTTCGAGCATCGACTTTACGCTGCTCATTCAGTAGTTATTTTGTATTTTCCAGAAGTATTAACGGTGTGTAATTACTCGATATCTATAAATCGTAAAATAACGTATAATAAGTCTCGGTGTATTGATTGTAAAATGGCTGACTTGTGTGAAAGGTTATTGTATTAAAAACATCCTGCCACATGAGCACTAATCGGTAAAGTAACCTTCCGACGCTATTATATAACGATACTCGGCTCAACTTGACGAGACGTGAAGCGTCCCCTTTCCTGTACGATGGTCCCCGTGATGATATTCCACGCGATTTAATCGAACACACAGATGAGAGCGAGGATTACTAGACATCCTTACAAACAGGTGTACAAAGGTCAACATCCTCTTGTCGATCCCTCTCGATACAAGAGACTGCCTTAAGTTTTAATCGATGCTACTAATTTACCCAACAAGTGGTGTTTTATTTGTTAAAAGTTAATCAATCATGTACATATATATAATTACACCGTAAAAAGTAATATTTAGAAAAATACGTAATTAAAACATAATTGAAAGTTAAAAAAACACAAAGAGATTCTACGCTTATTTAAACGGACAAAATATTACTATTCGTGATATGTTAATTAACTTGTAAAATGTACTTGATCAGTTTTTTTTCACTCGTCTCATTTCGCCTCTGATGCGATCGGACATCATTGGCCGATTTCCAGAAAATTACGAAGCGAAAATACATCTCTTCGAAAATATAGCGCACGCGACAATCACCTCGTTAGCTCGACATTCGCATGAAAAGGCTTCATTCGTCGCAAAACTCGAGATTTTTTTAGCAACAGAGAAAGACGAAAAGAAAATTACAGAAGGAGTGCGCTTTGTGCGCGAGAGTCGCGAGAAAGGACTCTCGAACTTGTCGTATCTCAAGGAGCCATTGTACTCGTCTATTGGTTGGATCGCACGCAATTTTTCACCTATTCCCTTTTCTCAGAATACCTTAAACTTCTTTTCATCTTACTCTATCAGGCTTTGTAAGAGTGATTCATTGAGTTTTGAAAATAAGCGATTCTTCATTGTCCATCAAGTGTCTCTTCCTCCCATAGAAAAAATACATTAAAACTATTTGCGTGCATAGGCTAATAACACACACACACACACTTGAATTATTTATGTAAACATATTTAATTAATATTATTTTATAAAAAAGCGTGGAATAAACGAAAATTTAAATTAGACTGAAATGATTTGAATGGCGAAAAATTTATTCGATATATGCAGAACACTGGTCTTTCTCTCTCTCTCTCTCTCTCTCTCTCATTTGTCCGACTGTGTCTTAAAGCAAGCTGATCGTATTAAAATAAATTTGTTTTTCAAGAATGACAAAATGCTATGCGAGGCATAATTGCAATGACACTGTGAAGGTACGGGTTGACAAAGGTACGACAAATTGAAGCGTTTGATTATACCACAACCTAAAGCTACCCGTCGCCGATATTGCCTTTATCGGTCTATCGTGTTACTTGCACTGACTGCACTTTATCCGCTGCATTCTAGTGAAACGTTGTCCCCATTCCGCCTCGTCGGGCTTTTTAAACGGGACTTTTAAAACGGTCAACCGCAAGTGCGGTATGTACGTTCTCGTCAAACAGTTTTCAAATTTGCCTATCCTACGCAATCCAACAAGCGTGAATCCCTCCCCTCCCTCCCCCAATTTTGCAAGCGAAACAATACCACAACGTAATACGCGCTCATGTGATAGAGATATTAATGAACTTGGATTTGATTTCAAGCTTCTCTAATGATTCCAAGTACATCTCTTTTATTCTAATTGTGCGCGATCGCATCTTTTAAATTCCACGCACGTTGCTAGCCACGTGATTGGAAATTCAAGAGCGGCAGCGAAGACTTAATTTCCGTTATCTAAGACGCACTCAATATACTATCGCATAAAAATGTACTTCTTGGAAAAATTTCTAATTAACGAGCAAAATAAAAAAAAAAATTTTTTAAATACTAGACACAAAAAACACGCGCTTATTGTTCGCTCGTTATGAACACACATGAACGTCACACAAGCAGCTGCATTAACAGAAACACAGTTGTTAAAATGGCAAATTGATTTAAACAAATGTTGCTCATCATTGGACACTAATAATCTTTCGCTGTCTCTCTAATTTCAGCGCAGCCTATTTCCATAGACTTATAGAAATCGAATAAAGATATATATTTCTCTCTTTCAAGAAAGAGAGTTCAAGCTGGAGGATTTCCAATATCGATGTCTTGAAGCAGTTGGAAGTTCGCGATTCGGTACAGCTGGGTCGCCCGAAAGGATCAATAAGATAGGGATCAAAGGCTTCGGCGAACAAGTTGAAATCTGAATGACAAAAATCTCGGCGGATTAACTGTGTGTGAGTCGTTCGGTTTTGCTGTACATTATTTCTTAGTCTTAATTGTCTTTGCATTAATTGAAACATAAACTAGATTTGTAAGCTTAATTGCGGTTATACACAATGATTCGAGCGCGTATTTGTGTCTACATTATCTTACACCGCATAGATGCACACTAACGCGGAGTCTCTTTCTTCCGGTGGTTTATTCGGTTTATAAGGAAGCAAACGAGAGTCAAATGGAAATTCGATAATAATTATTGCAACCAGTAACAGTAGGACTTCCACTCCCTTCCGCCCCCTTCGCTTCATTGCAAGCTGGGGAAGCCGCGGCGGGAGCGCAGCTCGCGTCTGTGGCGTCCATAAATTTCATTATACAGCACCACCGTTCTCTCAGATTGGCTACGGTATACTGATGTAGGAACCAGACGAATACTCGTATTTATCAACCGGTCCCTTCACCTTGCGCCCGATAATTTGATTAAGAAATCGTTGAATCTCAAAGCAAAGAATTCTCTAATTAGTGGTAACTCGGCTAATTAATTAAACTTATTTGACAGATTAATTCTCTTTCGCATACTTTTGATACGTACGCATCAATATAATTGATTCCGTTTAAAATGTATATTTTAAAACAATATAGTGTTTTAATTGGCAAACACGTGTAGGCACATATTAAGATGAAATTTTGTTTTTAAAAAAGAAATTTGACAAATCCCCAAGCACAACGTGTAACGTACAGCCAACATATTAACGCAAATTATGCAATATGTATATCATTATACCGTTGTTGAGCAATAATAGATTTATCTACACAACATGTTATATTATTTAACATAATAATTTTTATTATATATATATATACGTATATTTAGATAAAATTTATTTGTACATAATTACGCGCGAAGAGTGTTTGTGCAAAATGGAAATTAGTGCTAAACAATTACATGTATAATAACTATAAACATGTATTATACATTCGCTGGTCTGTAAATTTACAATTAGTAAGTATGCTGGTGAACACATTGCGCGATATAGTCGAGGAAATTAATGGAATTATTGCGCCGTCACACGAGTGTTAAGTATCCCGCGACCGAATAATATATTTTGACGACTGATTAAATCCCACTGCGATTTGCATATGAAAATGCATTGAATAATGCCGGTAATAATGACGACAGCGGAATATGGCCGCGCGCGCGCGCGCGATTCGATATTACGGAATGGCATTACGTCGACTATAATTTCGTGGCGTGCACCGACTCCGAATTACCATCCTGGCTAAACATCGCTCTCGCATGAGTATGGCAAGTAAATTTCGTTTAATGTTGCACAAACGTCTGTCATGCATCTATCGAATTTGTTGAATGTATGTTTTGATCGTAACCAAGAATTGTGGATGAATCGAATTACGAACTGCAATTTGTTGCAAAAAGAATTCAATTATTTCGCGTAATATCTGCTATATATATATATTGCGCATCGCGATAAATAGCGGAGGTTAAATCTGCCTGGTAGTGAGTTCCGCGCGCGCAAAGAACAGAATCCTGCGAAAATTGAAAATGTGTACGTGCGCGGTGGGGAGAAACATATCTTATTCGGGATAGAGTTTTCCGAGTGGAATTTTAATTTTTCCTCGACTTACACACACACACACATACACACTCGCTCGCTTCGTTCTCCCGACACAAGGAATCACGTGGGAAGGGGAAGTAAATATCACGTTAGGAATTATACGACAGACGGGTGCTCGCGTGCGCGCGCGCGCAAAGGGTAGAATATGAAACCGAGGTAGAGAATCGAGGAGGTATACGTGGGAGAGAGAGAGAGAGAGAGAGGGGGGGAGAAGTAGGAAGTAATTATTTAAATATATGTCGCCAGAAGCGAGCGCTTCGAGCGGGAATATTTCACGGCTCCGCTCCATATTACGCTAGTAACTTACGTCCGGCCGTCCGGACCAGATGTTTCTCTGAAAACCGCTTGGACGATGAACGAACGCGTACGAGCAAAGCCGAGCGACGCCGAGCATCTTTACATAGTGCTAGGAGTCGCGAGCGGAACGAAGCGGTTGCAAGAGAGAAGGGTGTAAGGTTGTGCGCGCGCGGAACGAACGGCAGCGGCGCCGCCGCCGTCGGCGAGCGATCTCGGGGGTTGCCTGTTGTGCTCGATATTGATGTCAAGGTCCTTCATCTCGGTCGTACTCTTCTTCTCCGGTCTGAGACGAGCGCGCGCGCGCGCGCGCGCACGAAACCAATAGGATAAAATCGTCACCAACACGCTACCGCGTACACTCACATCTCTTCACTCTATACTTTGTGTCATCAAGCTTGTCCGCTAAATTTTCGAAATCGTGCGCGATTTTCAATTTTAAACCGCCGAATCTTCGCGTCATTCGCAGCTCGAAATTGTTTAAAACCGTTTCTAATACTGACAATTACAGAGAAAAAAAAAAATAATAATAAATGTCTTAACTCGCAATGATTACAAGTGCAAAATTTATTCACAATCGTGTGTGCTCTAACGCACACACAATAATCCAGTCGCTAGGAATGCATATATTCTACTGTAATCCGCATATTATTACGACATCGATCTCGTCGGTCATCTAAGATGTTGCTGATAATAGAGATGCGTCTCGTGATTGTTGGGATTTCCGAGGTTCCTAACAGTCATTGGTCATATCCATATGGTCCACGGTGACATCTTAAATGACCGAGGAGAGACCATTGCCGCAAAGCCCTCCCCCCTCCTCCCCTTCCCCCGACATCAGACGTCGACATTGGAGATCGCATTGCGATTGTACATCGTAGATGACCAGGATTTGGAGTCTCCAACTCCAATTTCCAATGCGATATCACAATGCGATCTTAATTTCCATTGTGTAATCCAATGCGGCCGGCTTTTACTAACAAACGCGACAGTCGCCGAATCCCCCATCGGAAATTCCAGCAATTTGCTGCGCGCTCGCTTTACCAACACGAGTTAACAGTCTCGTAAAAGATAGCAAACAACGCGTGACATAATCTTAATAGACAAACGAGAATAACATCCTTCTGCGCCGTGCGCGCGTTGTAAGTCCCTGTGAGAATCTACATCTCTTATTGCGTAAACACCGCCGGTTACGCGGACGGATGTCGGTGTTATAGCGCACGCGCGCATATGAAGGATGCGGTAAAATTACATGTATCTACAAGAAGAGCGAGAAGAACGTCGCTCCCTTATCAAATATATTACGTTTTTTGTTTTTACTACAGTCAGTGGCAAAACGTGTCTCTTAAAAATAGTTGTTAGCTACATTCAGTGGTCACTTAATCAACTTGACACTTTTTTGCAACATTTGTTTCTTCTCTTTCGAGAATAATGGACGCATCATATATGTGTAATCATTTCTTGTATCGCGCATATATTTTTCCACGTCTACGTAATTTACACGCGCGTTTAATCACCGTGCGATTCTGGGTCTTGTCACACAACCAACTTTTCTCACTGATTTCTCGAAATTACGGTTTTTTTTTTTTTTATCTCTTTTGCTTGCATCCTTCACGTCTCTTTGTCGCGAAATTGGTTTTTGATTGCTTATGAATTGAGATAAGTATTGCTTTTAATTATTGGATATCCGTCATTATTTATTGCCGTAAATTTTACATTAGCGTTGACGAACGAGTAGATCGATTCGAGGGAGAAAGAGAAAGAGAGAGAGAGAGAGAGAGAGAAAGAGAGAGAATGAGGGTTGACGCTATTAAATAAATAACACCTTTTTCTCCTCGTCGATCAGACGGGCAAAGCGATTTTGTCGGCAACAGGTGCGGAAGACGAAAAAACGACGGGAGGGCGTATCGGTCCTGTGAGAATTTTCGATTAATGGGATAACCTGCGGCAGAGCGTAATTCGCGTATAGAAAGAAAAAAAAAAGAAAAGTTTAAAATTTCCGAGAGAAGAAAGATTCTCCGAACTTGACAAAGTTTGCGATCAATAATGCTGTGACACATTATGCCTTCGCCGATGTATCGCGTGCAAAAAGTATACAAAAAGTAATGAAAAATAAACGAACAGCCGAACGAAAATGTCCGTTTATTTCTTGCTGCACAAGTTCCTCTTTGCTTGATGTGATCTTTCGCGTAAATTCGCGAACGGATATTTAAATTTGATATACTTTTGTATAGAGTTCTTTTTACGATGCATGATTTATGATAGAAGTGAATTTTTCTCGATACTTTTGTCAATACTTCCCGGAAAGACGCTAAATCCTTGCTTGTCACGATAACAGTGCGGTGTTATTGTCGATAACGATAATTTGCAAATTATTACGAAGTACCTTAAATTCACCGAGAGAGCGAATTTCGTTCTGGCGCGACCGTATTTTCCGGTTTGTACGCGCGGTCGTAATCCAATTAAAAGGTGATCGAAGTGCGGGAGAGGAAGGTTTATCGAAAAGCTAGAGAGAGAGAAAGAGAGAAAAGGGAGGGGGAGAGGAACACATACAAGCTAGGTGCACGGTCACCCAACGGCAAAAATGGTGGCGCCGCGTTCAATTAGGCTGGCGGTAACAGCGTCGGTTTTGAAAAATTCGATTAGCCACCACAATGCCTGTCGCAGAACTTGTGCCATTTCCGCTCTGCTTTCAGCCTCCGACGACGCGACGATCGCATCCTCCTCCCTGTTGGTCTATCTCTTCCTCGATCGAGAATTTCTTCTCCTCCTTCTATTCCTCCTCTTCCTCCTCTTCTGCTGTCAAGCGGTGATCGGTCTCCGGGCATCTTCAGTTCTTCACCTTCGAGCTAAATATTTAACTCGTCGGTGGTGGTCGGAGAATGAAAAACGAGGATGGCGTCAGAAAAGAAAGGGTCGGCTCCGAGAGCGTTTCCGAGGGTGCGAACAAAAGGCACAACCCTCTTGGAAGCACTCGCGTAGAAAGAAAGAGGATGGTCGGTACAGTTGGAGTTCTGAGGAAAGCGAGAAATAGATTTTGCTGCGGCATACTGATGTTTTCTAATTTCCGTGCGTGCGAAAAAAATAACGGATTTGTTTTATCACTGATTGTCGATTTCGGCAAAAAAAAAAAAAATATCCTAAAATGATTCATATTGTGTGACACATTGGTCTTTTTTGAAAACAAAGCCTCGTGTAAACAAAAACTCTTATTTAACAAATTTGCGCGCAGAATTAATTTCTGTTGTAGATGTGTACCTACTATTGAAACACCCTGTATGATCTAATATCGTGTGAGTCGCTCTTTGGAGACAAAAAAGCGTGTAATGTCGAGTTTTTTTTTTTTCTAAACTTAGAGTGTACGTTCATTGAGGTAACATTTTCTGCGATGGATTACCACGCTCGAACGTTGCAACGGATATCGGATTTTTCCGTATTTCCGCGTGTTTGATCGAAGCTGACCCGAGTTAACAACGAAGGAGTGACATAACAACTTTTTCTCCAAAGATGACATACAAGCCATAAACGCGATAGCTCAGCACACTCGTGCAATATTTTAACAAGTCCACTCTCTGTACATATTTAAAAAAAATCTAATAAAAAATAAAAATTACTAAAAACATTGGAAAATAAAATGATATTAGTGGCTAGAAATCTTATCTTTTTTTATTGATGATTATATAATAAACTCAAAATTATACATTTCGCAAATAAAAAATAAAATAAGTATCTTAAACTTTTATTTTATAATGTTTCGAGAAGAACTATATCGAATTATTATCAGATCGAGGCAAATTAGAGTTTTTTTTATTGTAACAGTTTTGCGACAAAAATAAACAGATAAAAATGAAAATAATTTCACTGCATCTTTTTACATTTGAAGAATGCGTCAAATCAAAATATTTAGTTAATAAAATATATATTGTATAAAATATATAAATATATTGAAAAATATCAAATACATATCAAAATGAGAGAGAAAGAGTTATTTTGTTGAATTTCTCACATTAATAGAACGCTTTGTATTTTGTTAATATTGGTAAAATATTAAATCAATTGAATTATTATCTAATGTTATTTTACTGAACTTGTGTTTCTCTCTCTCTATACTAAAGACAGAACAAACTCAAATTCTGTCGCGTGCTAATGGAAACGCCACTTACGGTATATAGCGTGTCCTTGGCTGAGCACTTTAGAGTTGTAATTTGCATTTATTATCCAGAGTTTCGGTATGTCCTACATCGAAATCACTGACGTCCCCAACTTTCTGCGAGAGACTAATTATTTTACTAATGAAGACAAGTTTTTGACCGAAAATCCACAAATTTGCGTGTTATTAAGAGCTTTATCGAATGTTTTGTTCGTCGATAAGATAACATATTTATTATTATGCGTTAAATATGAAACAGAACGATATGAAGAGACAAATGTTCTACATAATTGAACGATTGATAAACCAGTTGTACGGGCTATGAAATCTTGTTTATTGCGTTTATTGTTTATTACGTTATCGAATGAAACAAATTGGTCAAGTACTGGGTATAATTGGGAAAGAGCACCTTATTGCATAATCACTCGGCGATTCTATCGGCAATTGGTAATTAATGATAACGGTAGACCGATTTGATAACTCATTCGTGATCAGTGCAATGTTCCAAACCGATGATAGTTAATATCGAGCGGTTAGACGATATTTGTTTGGTGGTCGGCTATAATTGATGCATTCCCAAGTCGTCACAATAGGTCGCCGCATAATTGCGTTGCATGTAATTATATCGGCACATGTGGTTATGATACATATTGTAAAATCAAGAACGCGAATCTCTCTCTCTCTTGTCGAGCGCCTTTATTGATTGGTGCTTTATTTATAAAAATAAAGCACCAATCAATCAATCAATCAATCTCTCTCTCTCTTTTATTTTTCTTTATATTTGTCATTTTCTCTGATTATTGTATATTTATATTTTTATTGTCTTAGCGTTTTAAGGGATATTACCCAAAGCGCTTATTAAATAAAGAAACATTCATTCATTCATTCATTTATTCTCTTTCTCTCTCTCTCTCTTTCTCTCTTGTTATCTCTCAACATACAGAGGAATTACTTCTGATTCGTATAATTTTTTAATGAGGACTCACGAATCCATCTTGACGAAAGCTCCCTTAACATTATTGTCCTGACTTGTGGTCTCGAGGAACTCCAGAAGCCTCGGTTCGTCCGAAATCCTCCTGAAGCTCCAAGTTCCTGAATATAATCCACGGAATCCCTTTACCTAATTTCCAAACATACTCGGAACGTCGAGATCTACTACTCAGCCATATCCATAATGTGTTACCGCATTCGCGACGAAACAAGACGAGAAGCGCATTAGACAGTCGTTATCAAACATATATATACATATATCTAATAAATGTGCGCAAGATATATTCGATTACGTACACAGTTCATTTTCTCTTCGTCTTTAATCCGTCTTAATTCTTTTAAAACATACATGCGTGGTATATATATATTTTTTCATATTACCCCTTTTTTTATAAACTTTACTTTATTGCGCATCTACACAATAAGAAGGAACAAAAAACTGTTACCTTGTATACGCTCGGTCTTGGTACACATACACCTATGTGTGTGATAATCATTATGTTTCTGTCGCGCATGTCGCAGTTACGCAAAACGATGTATATAGCACTTTACACACTCGACCAAGTTTACTCGCCGCACTGCAGTAGTAACGAGTCACCAACCTGTCTGTTTTGAGATGATTTCCGAAGAGTCTCGTATATAGTTTTACCGGTATGCTTACACACCATTGCGCTCGACAGGTATCGCGATGATAAATATGCGCGCGTACGGCTTTTTTTTTATTCATCCCCCGTCTCTTCCGGTCTCTTCGCAATTCTCTGGCATTCGGCCAGGATCGCAGCTCGTCCGAACCAGGACACGGGCTCTGAAGTTCGACGCACGGCCCGGTTAGGCAGCGCCCATTTCAAAATGAATTTTTCTCTTCTTCTTTCCTCTCTCCTCTCCTCTCTCTCTCTATTTTTTTTTCGAGCGAAACGTTTCGGTCGAACGGAGACTACGTAGTCAAAGTTTGCGCTTCTGCGTATACTTTTTTTCTGGGAGAATCTATGACTCTTTTTTTTTTTTCTTTTTTTTAGAACGTGCCGTTTCCGTGACGATGATGAATAGATATAAATAATATATAGACAGACATTGTGTGAGGCAAGTTTCTCAAAATTCTCTATTCACACAAATAGTGGCAATTTGACCGAACTTTTGATATAGAGAGCGTGTACTTTGATTATTTTATTTTTGCCACGTTTACTAGTGCAATCAAATAAAATAAAGGAAGTTGTAAATGTGTGCGCGAAAATTTTATTGTTTATTCATATACATTGTTTTGCATGTCATGAAAAAAAAAAAAAAATAAACTACAGAACTACAGAAACTATATCTGAGAGTTCCGAAATTTGTTGCACACATATGGTAGCATTATCACGAGAAACAATTCGGGAAAATTATAAAAAACTCGCTGGAAAAAAAAAAACACAAGTAGCACACGTTTAAGAAAGAATTCTTTATGGACGTCTCGTAGAAGCTCGTATATTATCGCATAATCGTAAAGGCTTAAACGTGTCTCAGCTCTTTTCTCCCCAAGAAACCTGGACGAGAATCCTCTACCTTTTCTCTCCTAGCTATATTTCTCCATCGTTTTCTCTTCTCTTCCTCCAAAACTTTTGTTTCTCGTATTTGTATTATTCTCTGATCTTCCGCAGAGAAGAATCTCTTCCTTTCTTCTAACGGACAGTCGCACGTAAAAGATGAAACGCCAAGGAGAGAGGCGGATTGGCGCGACAACGATCTCAAGACAGGAAGTTAATGTAAATTTTTTAAATTTCCGTGAATTATACCTCCGATATTCGAGCTAAGCGGAAACGTAATGATTTTTGACGAAACTCGGCGAACGGAGTCCGAGTTAATTTGAGAGCGTTGCGATTTTTCAGTGAAATTTCCGACTTCACGTGAAATTTTTACAACATCGCGAAATGTGACGAATAGAAAGAAATTGCATCGCGATTATGCGCGTGCACGCTTTGCGTAACGCGATACATAGCGCGCGACAATGCATAAGAAAAGAAGTTTAGAACTCATATATTTTTAGGAGAGAATCTCACCTGATAGTCCATATAATTCCCGTAGCCCATGTGATTACACGTGCAAGCGCAGGCTTGAATGTGTCTCCGCATATCTAATTCGACCTCTTCGCCGCACACGCCTCTGTTCGTCGCCATCATCGTATCTCCCATGCAATAGCCACCGGTGCAATACATTCTCGGGTCGCTCTGATCCAGGTAACCTCCCCCGGTGTCATCGTATCCAAGCCCACTGGCGCACCTGGAATCCGAGGCGTATCCCATCCGGGACTGTGGACGTTCCTCGTAACCTAGTCTAGACTGAGGCCGATGGAATGTCGAAGACATATCCTGGAAAGGAAAGGGATCGCATACAATATCAATTTACATGTGTAGTGCGCGCACTTAATCTCGGAGAAATCGTATATGTAAATAAAAACGCGGTAGAGAGATGGGAAGGAAGGAAGGAAGGAAGTCGATAGGAAGAAAACGCGTACGCGCCCCGTGCGATCTGTGATGCGATAACGTTTCGGAATAAGGAACGCTAAAGGAATACAGACGACGAATGCTCGGCACGTCTTGTGTATGCGTTATATATTCGCAAAATTGCATCCGCAAGCGATGCGGCCAGCTTGATGCTAAAATTTAATAGGATATTTGATATCGATACTTGTTTTTTTTTTTTTTTTACTTTTTGATATGAAATACCGCGCAAACATATCGAAATTTCTCACACACTCGGTATTTTCTTCATATGTCTCTATTTTGATGATGCTATTGTAGTACGTGATAGAGAGATAAGAGAAAAATCTTTTTCCACATATACATCACGTATTTACATGTAATGTCTTATACATTTGTACGTACATTTAGGCGCACAATTACATTTTCCCTACACGCATATCATTACGTGTAATGATTGACTCAAAAGCCGATTGAACTTATTGTTCATTCTCACGCGATTTTACGCGATCTTGCCCTGCCTTCGTCTTCGCCGAATTGATGCGGTGAAACTTGAGGAACTGAAATGCAGCGGCGCCCGCCGTGCCCGCCGCCGGGTCGAATCAATTTTCGGATACCGAAAACCCGTAATGGAAGATTCCCGCAGCGAGGTTTGATGCCGAGAGGTCGCCGAACTTGGGCGAACGGGAGAAAAGACGGAGCTCGTCATTGACTGTGAGCGCGCGGTCATCCCTTCTTGCTGACAAAACTTATCGAAAAATAAACATCGAGGCTCATTTCCTCTCGCGCGCACTGTATTATTAATAAATACGCCGAGTTGGCGGGAAAAAAAAATAAACTCGCCGCGATTACCGATGCGACGCTTTTAGCGGTGACGCTGCATTAAACTTCGATTTCAGGATATTTCGAGGGACGTTCTTTTTTTTTGTTCCACCTTCCGCTCGGGGAGTTCTAATTGCGGTTGTTTGTCTTCCGCGCTACGATAGAATACACACACACAGACACAGGGTGTGCTCGAGAAAATTAGAAAAGAAAAAAGCGTGTTTTCTTATTGATTTTAAAGTTGGTACACATTAATACATTTTAACGCGTTGTCCAAGATCGCCCGATGCGATATCTCAACATCATTTTAATTGAAAAATCTTAAAAACTTGGTTTGTGCTAACCTATTATTTGCAAATGATAAATTTTAATTCTCACCGTCCGACAATCGTAAATATCAGACTCGGATGTACAACAGTGCGTTTGTTGTAAAACGGCGAACTCGTTCGATTCTATTGGATAATTATCGTGTAATGCTCGCACCTGGAGGTGATATCAAATTTAATCGACATCGAGGCGCGCAGTGGCTCGCTATAATACCAAAGCTCGCTACGCGAGTGGCCGTATACGATTAATCGCATTAAGATGAATTATTATTAGAACGTTAATTTCGACTTAACGATATCGACGACGAAACCGAGAGTGTTTCTGATAAAATATTCATTTAAAAACGAAATGTTTTATTTAAATGCGTTAATGTGCACGTGTCGGGAATGTTTTTCAAAGCTACTTTTAGTAATAAAAGAGGTATTGTATTACAGCTTTTCCATATCGTACGCATAATAGCGTAACATAATAGAACAGACAGGTGTAATATTGTGATATACAGATAATGAGCAAGCAGAGGCAGTTGACAGAAAAAAACGTGAACGCGAAAAAAAAAAAAAATAGACTGATACGAACGGGAGGATAGTATAGAGAAACGCGTACCTGAGGATAGGTTTCGTCCTGGTAAGGTGTCCTGCGATGGCAATCGTCATAGCACCTGCCGTCGTAGCCGCTGGACGGGCGTGGATACGAATCCTGTGCCGCTACCGCGGCCGCGCAACAGTCCGGGATTTGCGCCTGATAGGTCTCGTACGGACACTTGTCGGGCTGGGCCGGTCGCGGGGTCTGGTGCACACGTTCGTGGGGCCTTCCGTAACCCGTGCCGCCGGCACCGCCGCCGCCGGCGCCACTGCCATCGCCACCGCCGCCGGCGTGGTGCATTTCCGTCCACTCTTGCGGACGACTCTCTCTCTTTCTCTCGTAATCTCACCACACTCTCTCTCTCTCTCTCTCTCTCTACCACCTTTCTCTCGATCACTGCATCCTAATTCCGCGTGATGTGATGCTGTTCCGCACGAACGAATCTACGACCTCGACGAGTCTCGCGTCTGTCGGTTTCCCGCGCGAGTCCATCCTTCCTCCCGCCCACAGTTTACCACATCCGGAAAGCTTTGCTACTTGTTGCGAGCGCACGTAAGTGTTCCGCTAGCCCCATTTCCCGTACCTGCGATTGTCGTATGTAAGAATATTGTATTTGCATCCGAATATCGCGCCGGGTATGCACACGAATGTCGAACGTCGTCGTCGTTTATATCCACTCGACTCGCGCGCAAGTTCAGTGCGCACCCACCACTCGAATTAATGCACCGCATTACTTGTGTAACACGCTCTGAACCATCCGTATTTTCTCCTACTGCCGAAGGGAAACTGTCGGTTCTCTCTTCTTCACCTACTTGGCGCGCATATTTACGAGCCAAGGACTTTCTTTTTTTTTTTTTTTCCTGCGTTATTTACTCTTGAGCTCTTTTAATCTTAGTCCCTTTGGGCGCTTTTTCAGTGTCGTCTCGCAGTGTAAGCTTTTAGATACTCGCATTCGTGAAACAGCGATGCTCGATCAACGTGCCAGACTTGATCCGCCCATTGATCTTGTCTGACCCCCTTGTCTGGCTAAAGCGTGTACGGTATTGCTGTGCAAACTAATGAGTGTTTGCAAGTAGTATGATGAAGAATCGATCCTCCAAGCAAATCCAATTTTCATACATTAAGGATGTTAATGCGCAGCTGCATTAGATTATTCTAGTAGCTTAAGCTGTACTGAAACACACGGTTCCTTCGTGACAACATTCTGACTGAAGCAATTTGCGATGTGAGTTTTCGACTGGCGCGAAAATGAAGAGATCTTCTGTTCTATAAATAAGTATAAATCAAGTGATAAATGACAGTCAAATCAACGACGTGTATCGTGTACGTGTGCATTCGTGAAATATGCACGTGATCCGTAATTTTAATAACTTCTCTTAATTTATCGAGCTCTACACGCTCGGCTGAAACTTTAATGGAACGACGATATAGCAGCTTGTGTGCATATACGAGAAAGACACGACACGTTTTGTTATCTACGGAAAGGAGTTAACGTGCTTTGCACGCAAATGTGCAATTTTCGTAAATATTAATCAAGTGTAAAGTGTCTAAAACCAGATCGTTCGTTAATAAAAGAAAAAAAAATAAAGTGAGAGACTTTATAATTTGAGGCTGTTTCGATTTTCACTCGGGTGCTTTCACGGCGCATAATGCGTTTTCGGAAATCGAAGTTTCCCGCGCAAATACGTGGAAAGATATCAATGGCGAGTCTGATACATATATATATATATATATATATATATATATCGCGAAGAGCATAACTTGCTTCGAGACCAACAAACTCGAACGTGCTCTCAGAACCGCGAAACCAGTAATTCTCTCGAGTAAATTAGAAAGATGTGAGAAAAACTTTTTCCTCGTAACTCGGGTTTCGAGAAGACTTTAAAGTAAAGGAGAAAGAAAGAAAGAGTAAAAAAAAAAAAAAAAAAAATCTTATTGCGCGCTCCCCGCGTACAGAGAGATAATAACACGTCGTATCTCAAATAAGTTTTTTTGCGATTTATAAAGAAAACGAATAGATTGAATAGCGCGTTGAGAGGGTCAATGCAATCTCACTATCTCCTGGTTTACGCAATTGAGAAGCGAGCTATTTCAGAAAGCCGCGGTTTCGATCGTAAATTTAGCTTAGCTCTCCCGCCAAGCAACGCGCGAATTCAGCTCCCTTTTGTTTTCACGCTCGCCTCTCATCTCTGACCGCTTCTCGTGCGGTACGCCAGAGAGTTGACGGCGGCGGCGCTTTCGGCGCGTACGTGTTCTTATCCTGCCTTGTTTCCGTCCTCACACATCGCGAGTTTCGCCAAGCGATAGCCGAGTTTTGTTCCGTGAAAACCAAAGTTCTTTCAGGCTTTCAATGATCAGCGGAATGATGTCGAGAATAGGGACGAAACGGAACGAAATGGCAAAGCCTCAACGGAAAGCTCATCCTCGACTGCGAGTCGACTTTCTACGTGCGCGATGCTTTATTCATCGCTCGTAGTCGCATCAAAATTTTCTGACTGGACCGCAATCTAATCCGATTCTGCGATACTCGATTGATCGGCCGGGATCTTGTTCGCGTTTCATTATTCAGAAGGGGCTTGTGTATAATAATATTCACGGATAAAAAAAAAATTATCTCGTCGATCGACATCTCATCTGACTTTTTCATATCACTCTGAGAGCAAAACTATAAACAATAAAAACAAAAAAAAACATTTATAATAATAAAACTTTGATATACAATACGTATATGATTTGACCAGACTTTTGATTATTTATAAATAATTTTGATAATTTATTTTGATTATTTGTAAATATCATGAAAGATGATAAACTTGTTGCACGGATTCGATGTCTCTTATTTACATATATTTACGGCTCGTGGAAAATGTTTATTACGCTCTTACTCGCTCTTGTGTATGTAAATATTAATTTTGAGATAAACGATATAACATTGGTCAGCTAAGGGGCAATATTGTATCTTTGTTCTTCTACACTATCTCATCAAGATTGCCGTTGAATTGGGCCGCAGATAATTTTCTCTCTTCTCAGTGAATCCGAGGGTGGTTTGCCGAAACGAGAGGAGTCTTCATCATTTAAGAACGAACCCTACTCTTCTCCCATCATCAATCTTCGCGAGTCAAGGGTAACACGTTCATCTCCCACAATTACGAGGCTTTTACCTCTAGAGAAGAACGATTTGCATCCCAAAGGGATGGATACACATCTTTCGACTCTGGAATTTACTCTTTCAGAGAAGAGTATAAGTACATTCAGTTTATGCATCTTTTATCAAGCAAAAAACTGTTTTCATTTCATGTACGTATGTGTGTATGTGTGTGTAGTATACAAGAGATATTTTAATTTTCTACAAATAATTGAACTGCATGTATCTACATTTGTTTAATTTTTAATAATGATTTAAAGTTATATACGGCTTTATTATTATTTATATGTATGACTGTATTACTATTTATTTATGACTGTATTTAAATTTGTATAACTTTTAATAACAACAATTTGAAGAACTCTGTGTCTCTTCTTCTCTGTAAAAATTTGTTTATCAAACAATTATATTTGTCTATCTATTTTCTATTACTAAATTGAGCGAGTTTGAAATATTATCTTATTTGAATGGCGGTACTATATACATATTGTACGACATATAACATATCATATTTCTCTCTTTCTCTCTTACTCCCCATGTTCGAAATGTAAATATGTAATGCAGCAAATATTATCTGACAAGCCATGTAGACCTTTTTCCCCGTCGATTTATTGCAGGGAAAATACACCGATATTGTAATTTACATATTCGAAATTATCTACGTACTCTCTCTCTCTCCCTCCCTCCCTCCCTCTAAATCATATTTATCAATATAATCGAAAATCCGCACGAAATCCCGTACGTAACGACTGAAATTTGCGATCGATTTGGACGTACGAACATACAGAATTTGTTAATTTAAATGTTAAATTCAGATTTATATCTTGCATAACGATTATATCAAGTTGTTCTCACGCTGCAAGATACGTAAATATTGTAATTTTGCATCGCAGGTGTGCATGAGGAACGTGAGAGGAGAACATATTTTGTCGCGTTATCCACGTTTTTTAGATGCGCGTTAGAGAGCTGCCAGTTTTATTTATATATATTTTTTTTTTCTAGTAAAAAAGACTCGCGCATCTTCGCGCGACAAGACGATCAGTCAAGATCAAGCGAGACAAGACGCTTGTCCAACGTCAATAACTTTCTCTTCTAGCAAAAGAAGCAACAACATTGTCTTCGCGTTTTTACGATTTTTATATATATGTTTGAATTGTTTCTTTAGTTTGAGAGAAAAAACTTGATGGGGTTGCTTAGCAATTGAATCCGACAGAAATTTCGACATATTCATCGAAGATACGATCAACAATAATCGACAATAGACACTTTCGAGATCTGTATAAGATTCTTGATATTTTTTTCTTTGTTGCAAAGAGAAAGAGAGATGTAAAGAAAGACCGCGAAAACAAAGAGGATGTAAATGGATACGAATGTTGTTTTATCGAGTTTGCGACTGCTGCTCGCGCTTTCGCCACGTTTCAGGACGAACTAGACACAAGAGCGTCATATAACGGCACGGAGTAGAGCACTCGTGGATACCAACTTGTACGTACGTCTGCATTCCACATTCGCTTGTTCTCTTTCGCATTTCTTCTTCGCTTCTTTTCCTCCCGTCTCTTTCTTTTTTTTCTCGTAATTAAACTTCTCACATATATAATAATATCAATTTCAAACAAACATTTCCATTTTTTTCTCTTTGTGCACGAGCGAAACTCTCGCGCGCGCTCGCGACTTCGGAGAGCAATCACGTGACTCGCAGCTCGATTCGCTCGAGTAAGAAACTCGAGGATATTTCGCGGGAATTCCCGGGAATCCCGCCGATAACTCTCTCCGTATCTGCGCTGACTCGGCCATTTCTCCGTTTCCGCGAGGACGACATCCGCGAGAAGTCCGATAAAATGGAAAGCAAGAAAGAAAGAGACATTTATTTAGCTGCTCCAAGATGCAGTTTCCGCGCAACACAAATATATATACAAGTTATGTTTGCGGCGCGCGCGCGCAATGATATACACATGTATGTTATATAATAATTTAAATAATATTCAAAACTCCTTTGCAACAAATTTCCGGATCGTTCTTTTCCAGAGTAAACGCATTTAACACAGAATAAAAATAAACAAAAGAAAAAGAAAGATGGAATAAAAAAAGAAAAGAAAAGGAAGGACTAGAAGTATACTCTTGAAATTGATAAACGAAAAACGAACGCGAGACAAAGTTCGTCCGAATAAGATGACAGAAGTTTTCTCTTTCGAGAGATAAAATATCTCTCGAAAGAAAAGCAATATCTTTGAGAAGCAAATAGAAAATGTTTGCCTATGATCATTATTCGACGTAACAACATAACGCGACGTTCGAGTATTATTAATTAGATGTTGTTAAGTTTTATCAGTAATTGGGAGACAAAATAATTTCTAAGACGAAAATTCTAGATATGTCCAATGCGTGCGGTGTTTGCGAAAATAGCGTCGCGAGCACGAACTTGTCGTTTGAAACGGCAAACTCCTCAATATGTACGAACGATCCACTGCTCTTGCCAGGATAAATGAAATATATTTACTCTCGAGCGTTTTTCTTATTTCCTTCCGACAGTCTATTACGCGATATCGATTGTTTCTCTCGAAGCAGAATTCTCGTCAATATTTTCTAACTTATTTTCTTATTTAAGCTGCAATATTTAAGCTGAATTTTTTTTTTTTTTGTAAGCTGAATATAAACGTGTATAATCAGCTGATGAAACTCGCACATGCTCACGATTTTCCACAAATCGCACGAGGGAGAACTCGCGATCTTACGCGGATTTTCTCGCGATTTCCACGCGCTAACGAGCTCCGAGTTTGTGTGAAATATATCGCCATAGTCGTGCTTAAGCGGGTTGCGGTAAGGTCTGTAGACCATTTCCTGAAGAGCTCGGAGTTTCTCACCCGATTCCACCGTCTTGTCCACGGCGCTATGCGTTTTTCTCTCTTATAGATGTTTTTTTTTTTTTTTCTACCGAACTCTCTCAGAAGAAGCAACGGAAAAGAAACTCTCGCAACATGACGGACTCTATAAAGAATTTTTTATTACTACTTTTATTCCGAATATTGAGAAAGATACTTTAAGAAAAGCAATATATATAGTAAAAACAAATTTATACATCGATATTTAAATTAACGCACCCCGCAATAATCGCAGAGCAATTTATTCCAAAAAAAAACTTTACCTCTCTTGTTTCTCTTTTTCTCCGTGATGTACACGATACAGTGCCGGATTTTTTTTTCCATGAAAAATCTCGAGCTTTATGTAACGTATTTGGTTATATTTCAGCGAGACGAAGTAACTTCAAAGCCTGCGGTTCATAAACTGTCCCAACTTCAGCCTTAACTTCAGCAGAGACATGTTCCCTTTGCTGTGCTCGCTGCTCGATAATCGCGTAATTAGATAACACCGTATATAATCGGTACCTATTTAGCGAGCACCGCTCTATAGCGCGTTTAATATACCGCCGAAGTAAATTGACTTGCAGTTCGTGAGCAAAAAAAAAATTGTGTCGAAAAAACCTCATTATATTTTTGTATATCTTCTAGTTTTATGAATGGGAAACTTGAAAACTTCTCGTGTCATGTTGTGTATTATCAATAAATTGCGCACACACATTGTAAGTCAATTTCTATACTTGAAGTCTATATACCCGCGGAGAATATATTAAAGTTACACACACTCTAAATTAATGAAAACTGAAATATACTCTACTTGCAAGTAACAAGTTTGAAAATAATTATAAGCTTGAATAACTTCGGAGATCAAAGTAATTACAATCTGTGTCATGAAATGTAACGTGGATAGGGATTATGGTACGCATACACACACAGTATTTTACATACACGGAGTGCTAAGTCAAGTAAAGTTCCGTAACTGAATTTTATAAAGCAAAAAGTCGATAATACATCGAGCGCAACGAAAATTCGATTCATATTTCATGTTCTAGGTATAAAGCGCGTTAAACATAAACGTCACGATTTAGTTTTACGCACGCGGCGAAAAATTTTATTTCGCTCATGATTAATGAAAGTTTCGCAATAAAGTCAAGATTTTTAAATTAAGATTGGATCAATTGAAGAAAATCTAACACACATTACAATAAAACAAAAATAATACGACATATTGAAAAAATGTTATCTTGGTAAATTAGACACCAAATTATCAACTAAGTAATTTGTTGGCAAGATCATAATTGCTTTCTTTTTGTTCTCACAAAAACAGTTTGAAATTTTTGCGTGTAATTTTTGTTCTGTTTCTTATAATCTCCTTATGGAACTCCTAGCTCACGATGAAAAGCCGTCTCGGGCATTTTCATCATCCTAGAAAATCGATTCCGATAAAACGAGGCGAACGGTATTATCGGCCACAAGAAGGAATTAAGTATATTATATATATATGTATATATATATAAAAAAGGAAAGAAAGAGAGCGAGAGAAAAAGAGACAACAATACAACGACGACGCACGCGTATGTCTCTTATAAAACGAGATCTCTACGTCATACATAAAGAGAGAGTACCAGCAATTAAACTAATAAAAAGAACAAGAATTTTAATATCTTCATATATAGACAATATTTTTAATAAAAATGACTAAAACTTGCGTGGCATGAAAACTGCATAACTAGAAAAAACAAATATTTCCAGTTAATTTTCAATTCACGCACGTAAGATGAAACAAAATGTAAAAGTTGTTAATAAAAACAGCGATCTCCCATGGATAAATTTTTTCCTATCTAATGTTTGTCAAGCAAAATTAAGCGAAAACTTTCAAAATTCAGTATCTAATATCTGGATATTTTTATTTAATTAGAATTGCACATAGAAGCTGAGCACTTCTGGTATATCGATTCAGATTGATCTCGCGATTCGTATTCTTCGATAAAATAAATTCGTATCTTTCGACAGGCATCTTTCTTCGAACGAACACGAGCAAATAGGTATCCAAATATAATTAAAAGCTTCTCACTCGGTTTTGCGTGCATGCGCGATAGGCGCGAGCAAGCATAAGAGTGGAAACTTGTTTATAACTCGTCGAGAGAGAGCCGGACGACTCGCCAAAGGTAAATTGAAGATCTCGTTTAAGTGTTCTCTCTCACACGGTGCAACTCCGGCCAAGTTTTATTGCCGCGGGGCTTGAGCTAAGCTAAAAGCTCGATATGGCGCCTGCTTTTCATTTTGTGCGATTCTCTACTCGGGAATCGAGCTGTCGGGACACTTCTGTCAACACGAGTTGCATCGGCTAGTCAAAACTATTGCTCTCTCTCGTTTGTAACGTTTCAAAGATGCGGATAGTTCTGTCAAAGTTTATATCATCATATTTACACATTTGATTTAAGAAGCTCGTTCAAAATTCAATTTTCCACACAATTAATAATTAATTACAGACTTTGTATTAATTAACTTACGCTTCGGGAAACAAAAGTGATAAAGTTAATTACATGAGGTAACGATAATATAACAGAAATATCTGAGAAATTGTCAAAAATTTATATTACCACGCGCTTTTGCAATCTTTTGAATATCCGAAATATTAATATGTATGGTTTGTTTGTTTGATATGGGCTTGTAATATCACGTATACGTATAGATGAGTGAACAACTGGCTCTGACAAATATATCGCTCGATGAAAGCAATCTTGTAATGAAACAAGCAATTTGTGCGAAAGCCCGCAACGTTCTCGAATGACATATTTTCGAATACGAGACCAAGAGGCGAATAATAGACCATGTTTAACCATTGTGCGCGGCAATTACAAGATAACGATTTATTCGATAACAAGGTTGGACAGTCGTAGAAATGCACTGCATTGTATTTGTAACGCAGTTTGATCGGAAGCGAGTTTAGTTGGGGGAGGAAGGGGAGGGCGATTCGCTTTGACAGAAGCGCGCGATTCGAATCGGTCGTTGAATTGTGCAATATAGTTGGCACAACCGTTATTCCCGACGACAGTTCTGTCATTTTTTTTTTTTTTTTTTTTTTGAGGTTGCGCATCCGTGCGTGTGCCGACAATAATCGATTGACTTGTTAACAAATCAAAAATATAAACAATCTGGTAGTGCGCGGTGCGTGGTTAGGTTTGTTTTTTTTTTTACATGTAATTTACTGTGTAATTATTTATTACAGTGTATAAACAAAAGCGTAGACGTTGATAACAAAATGGGATGTAACGATTGCTGATTCTTTAAAGAATCAAAGAAAGCTATGCACCTCGCAGTAAAAATCGAAAGTATATATACGAGACACACACATCATACTCTTTACGTAGAAAGCAGTTGATTTATCGCGTGCAAAGCGGACGCTTCCTCTTCGGACGATTAACTATCGCGTCTCACGTTCCCGATTACACCTGATATTAAATATTAAATAAGTCAGTGGTCTTTCTCGCTTGTTGTTTACACCGTGTAGATCAAACGATATGTACAAACACAAATTATTCGCCAAGTCACACTGACTTAGTATCGTACATGTACGTACGGATGTTTTAATTATCGAGAATCTATAAACTGCATTTAAAGATTTTCGCGAGAGACAAAGAAAATTGTTAAGGCAAAGATTTTTTGAAACACACATATTGAAGACAATTTATTTCTTATTAATTGTAACTTATCGAGAACTGTCGAATAAATTCCGATTATTAGTTTGATATTAAATGCGAAATGCTATCGAATACAAATATCACACGCGTAAGTAAGACGTATCTAAAAAAAAAAAGAAATCGGTTGCTCCTTATGCTTTCGGTTTTCATCATGAAAACGTTCTAGTAGGAAAAAAAAAAAAATGAAACAGCGAATCAACTAGTTGCGATGTGAAAGGGAGAGAGGGAATATATGTAGCGCGGGAAAATGTAAAGCCACGACGATACGCATAGAAAGCGTTGAGACCCCTAGCCGGGTAACATTTGCATTTCTTCCTACGACGTCTTTTGAATAACAAATAAGCTCTCTCGACCGCGAACAAATGCGTGCGATATCTTGCGGAAGGGGATGCGGATGATGATCATGATGATGATGACGACGACGACGACGACGATGATGATGATGATGATGATAATGATGATGATGATACCACTAATAAAAAGATAAAGAGAAAGAGAGAAAGAGAGATTATTAAAAGTTGTTTTAACCTACAAATTACTCGCAAAATTGTAAGAGCGCCATATTATTACAACATTCTCATATACTTCTTGACAATACGTTAGAGTATAGTTTGAGAATTCAGTGGAAAACGGTGTAATGTGTACTGTTTGGGTGATGAAGTGAATTTCTTCATTGAAAAAACTACTAATGTACCGCGCGTTCTTTTATTTTACTATAATCTCTCTTTCATTCATAAATCATCGGACATGATAATAAGAAGATTGTAGAGAGATTTGAGGAAATTCTGAGTTTCAACCCAAGTGCGGTAACAAAGATTTATCATCATTGAAAGAGAGAAAGAAGGAAACAAATCTCGCGATATGCAAAGTAGAAATTGGAACAAAACAATGAAGCAAAAAAAAAAAAAATGTTTTCTACTTTTCTCCACTTTCACTTTTTCGTAGATGTGTACCTACGTATAATAAGATGTGTACTAAATCAGAGATTCCATTACATCTCTCTCTCGTTTTGTGAGATCCTCATCCCTCTGCGAGACCTGGTGTGGTGTCGCGCATTCCAAGGTGCGAGAGAGAAAAAAAAAGAGATGTGAAGAACAGGAAAAAAAAACACATTTTATTAGACTATTACGTGACATTTGCTATGTAACATATATCTTGGACCATCGCGCACCCTCATTTGGAAACCCCTGTACTAGCAAAAAGTTAGAGGATTAGAACGGTGTGCGTGAAAATAAATTCGCGCAAACTTGTTAGAACGTCCCCTTATGTAAAAGGAAAGATGAAGATATGTAGCGATATGGGAAAGGATCTTCCACCAGAAATTCTAAGAATGTCTGCAATTAAATTCTCGAGCGTGCTCAAAATGAGCTTCAGCGATACGGATGCTGACGCTACACGTGTGTATGCGTGCGACATACATGAGAGCACGTGTACGTGTGCGAAAGTCTCTAACTTGTCTTTTTGAAATAAAATATATATATTAAAAAAATATATAAAATATATAAATGTATAAATAAAATATGGTATAAAAATATATTTGCATCTCTCTCACCTATTCTTTGCAAGCCTGCCGGCAACGTGGAAGAGGGTAACGAATTCGTGAAACACAGCACAGAAATATGACACTGACTATTAGTTTTTTCCGTAAAACGATACGAGACGTATTTTAATATTTGTCACAAAACAACATTCACAGGTTTTTGTTACATATTAAAATTAATACGTTATTATTGTTTTTACGCTTTCTTTTCTCTTTGACAAGCATTTAATGATAAATTTTTTCGTTAAATTACAAATTGAGATATTAAAGTAGTAGTAATTTTAATTGTACTTTAAATGTAACACAGTTTTTAAAATCACTCATTAAGAGAGCGATTAATTAATTTCTTGTAATATAGTTATAAAATAATTAAATTTAAATTTCTTGTGCATGCAATGTATAATAGATGAAAATTAAAATCAAAAGGAGGTGGATGAGAGTAAATTGAAATAGAAAGTAAAGACACAACGATGGTGCGATTTCTGGTTGTAATCGATAACTGCAACTGCAATCATTATGACGAGACTCAATTGATACATGTATGTATATATATATATATATACACCTTCTGCGACCTAAATTCACCTTGACGAAGTAAATCCAGATTGATTGGAATAGAAAATACTTTTTCCCTGTTACGATTACGCAAGCGTTCATTGCGCAGCATCAACTTGTCGTATAAACGCAAACCCAACACAAATATCGACGATTGGAAACATATCGAAAATAATCGCTCGGGAACGGATCTCGAATGGATAAAAATTTCATTGATCGACATCGCTGAACGTATCACAACAGTAAATCCATCTAATATAGAAATATATATATATATATATTACTTGTGTTACATGTAATATTTTTCATAAAAGCAATCGTAGTGAAAAAACATAAACTTGCAAACACAAGAGACCAAAAACAAAAAAAGAGCAAAGTTTTCAAGATTTATCATGAGATTTATTTCGAAAAATTAGATCTAACTGTACAGTGCGAGCAATATCCGAGTTGTAAGTAAATGTTGACGTTTCTCTACGAGAGTTCATTTTGAGTGCTGCTCTGCGAGAGCATCGTTGCATCGCGATCGAAAAATGAAGCTTTGCTGCGATAGAGAAAGAGAGAGAGAAACAGAGACGGAGAAAGTATGCGACTAATTCAATTATTTTAATGCGAGTAGCGTAATTGCGAATCTAGACGTAATCGTCTTGCAAATTTAATTTCGTGAAGAATACCTTTTGTCGGCGAGATTAATATCGAAATTAATATCGTATGAATCGCCGTCGAGATATGTTCATATTTGAATTCGCGTATTGTAGTAAACTTTGATCCGAACTCCGCGCTACGTCGAAGGAAAATGGAAGATAAGAGTAGGTCACTGCGCATTCGACAAATACTGCGCTAAGACACAGCTTGAATCTATTACGAGATTAACGTTAACTGTACATTATAGCTTATAACCTTACGATATGTAAATTTGACGATTTCACTGTGGGCCGAGATATTCGTCTCCGAAATTCGTCTGCGAAAATCGTGATATTCAATATATCATATAATATTACCACGGAGAATACAATGAGTAATGAGAAATTTTAAATTTTAAAACGATAATAATTTTTTTACACGTGTTTAACACAATTTAATTTTATACACGTATACGTGTGTGTGTGTGTTTGTCTACAATATTAATTTTTTTCATTACCTACGCGCGACCCCTCAAAAAGATGTTGGGAGAATTATAGGATATATTTTCACAGGAAATATATATCTATATTTAGATTCATATTCTACCAGAGCAGTAATCTATAAATATGAACATTATTTGCAGACGCTGATGTGAGTGAAAAAAAAAAACAAGAGAGAAGATCTCTCTCTCTCGCTTAGTTTGTAACGCAGTAAAATTGTATTAGCGATAAAATTGTAAATGAGGGATTGAGCGGCGCGCGTATATGTGATCGAGATCGAACATGCGAGAGTGTGTTAAAGCGCACCAAAGAGCATCGGAGTTTGTAGAAAGAAAGCAAGCTCCGAAGAGGCTCGACGAGAGAGAGCTGTTGTCGTCGTCTATCGGGTTTTCCACAATTGTGCATTACATTTCTGTCGCGCGACGAATGATTCCCCGGCGCGTTGTGACACGGTCGCTGGCTCCACTTAATTAGATCCTGACGGTACCGAACATTGACTTTCACTAATTGAAATAACATATACGCGGTTTATCAGAAGCGATCACACACAGAGAGCCGGACTCCTCGGCTCGAAAGTGCAATGGCAACAACGCGAGAGAAAATGAAAATGGAGCCGTCGCGTACTCGGCGACCGCCGCGGCAAGACTGGGGTTTGCTGTGCCCGGCCGGGGTAGCTGCCATGGCAACCCGACTACCCCCGAAAGCTTCCTCTCCTCTCTCCGGTACGTCCATCCGTACGTATGTATCTCGCGCACCCTCGCTAACTCTCTCCTCCGCCGTACCGCACCAGTAACGCGTCTCTCACCCTCTCTGCTCACCCTCACTACGTCCTCCACTTCTCTCTCTCTCTCTCTCTTCTCGCGCTCTGTGCCCTCCACCAGAGAGATGGTCCTCAAACCGATACCCACTCGCGATCCTCAAGCAAACGGAGTGCAGATGCTCCTTCGAAAGAGGTATCACGTATATTTCGTTTAAGATGCGTTTATAGAAAGACGTTCAAGATGCTTCCAACTATTTTCGCTTTTCCGTCGAGACTGAATATATAATTGTAAATATATAACATCAGGTTACTATGTAAGAAATATGCCGAAAGATGTTCGGTTCGCACGGCATTGCTCTCTTTTAAATTATTATATAGCGCTTTACACGTAATTTCTCAAATATGGAGTCTGATATTAGAATTGGAGCTTCGCGCAGTATCGCGAAAGACAAATCGCGAGAAAAGCACAGCTTCCACGAAGACATTTCGTCCGATCGTTCACACCGTGTAACATGCAGCTACAAGCTCTCTCTCTCTCTTTCTCTCTCATTCCAACATTCTGTTTGTCTTCTGCAGAATAACGCTCCGCTCGTAGATCGCTCGCAAAACGTTTTAGTTTTGTCTTGGGATGTTTAAGACTTCCATTTGAGGTACAAAACGATGCAAGTGAGACATTTCGATAAAAAGTTTGTAGGAACTCCGTGTTAAAAAATAACTTCGCATCGCTCTCTTTCTCTCTCTTCTCGAGGCATGGCACTATTTGCGCCGCTTGTCTGCTTTTACTTCGCAAGTTCAAGGTTTAAGTTGTAGTTTCAGCCAGTTGAAGTTGCATTGAATTATCGTATTAAGTCGCAATATCTAGTTTATCCTGGATATATTTGGTTTTTCTCTTTAACTATCGGCTTGAAACCGAATGATAGAAATGTGTAAAAGAATAGGAGAAAGACTCGATGTAAAGTGCTAAAGTAACTCGAGGAGGATCACATTTTCCTTTGAGAAAAGTAGTAGTCTTCGAGACATCTCATCCGTGAGGAGTGAGAAAAAGAGAAAAGGACGGATGCTACATTTTTTATACGGGCTTTTTCTTGCAGCTTTCCCGTTTTTCACTACCCATTTATATTTTGCGTTTGGTTCTCCTTCAGACACGCGAGCGGGACGCTACGGTGAAAGTCATTTTCGAGTCTCAAAGACGCGCGTGGTATTTCCAACGACCTTAGACTCCACACATAAGAAACTGTTACGCAGTTTCCCTTTAAAGATACCTTCCGGAATCTCGACCTAACCTAAAGGGTAATCGAGAATTTCCGCTTTGTGGAATCTACGAGATCTCCATCGATAATTGAGTTACCGTTTTAACGCTATTAAATACCTCTCTATGCAGGACCCCACTTTAATAGTACACTTTAAGACTTTATATCGAGTACTTTCTCTTTCTCTCTCTCTCTCTCTCTCTCTTTGCAAATTCTCTTGTCTGATCCTTTTATGCTTTATTTATTTATTTATTTTTTTTTTTTTTTTTGTATACACTCTAATGTTTTTTCAACTCTCTTTGAGCGAAATATATTATGATGTTGAAAATCCATGACAAAAATACAAGAGCATAAAGTTCATAATAATGAACATTGTTGTCAATACAATGTTCGATATGTTTATTTGTATAATATAAATTTTGACGTTTTCAAGCGAATGTTATAATTTACTTGTTTAAATACAAAACGAAAAATAATTGAAAATGCGAAAAAAAAAAGATGATATTTCGATATTCGGGTGTGTTTCCGCAGCTCCGTGAAGAGTATCTAGTTTTAGCGCTCGCTAATTTTAACTGGTAATTAAAATTTTAAACATAGATATATATATATACCAACGTTGCAACATTTGCAAATTTATATAAACTCCACACTAAACGAGAAGTTATACATTACGATAAAACTCGCGTCTTAACATTACGATTCACGGTTTCCATATTTTCTGCAGCTCCACGCTGCCATTTACGCGGATCGGCGTTAATGTAAACGCAAAATGCATTAGCGCAGCCATGCCGAGGCGAGCGTAAAGCCCGCGAATTTATCCGGAGACGGTGCTGGTGCGGAGATGCGATACACGCTTGGAAATGAACGTGGTGCTGAGTCTAATATTTCTTACGTTCTATTCGTGCGGCGGTAAATTAATCAAATACATGACACTGAAAAATCGACTCTATAATGGAATTGAGAAAATATATATATATACATATACATATATATATATATACATATATATATATATATATATATCTTTTTCTTTCTAATGAACACAAGACTTAAATATCCATGTTATTCGCGCAGCTGGCACGTACCGATGTGTTCATCGCACCCGATGAACAAACAATATACTCAGTTTGCTTTAAATAGAGCCGTTTCCGCTACTACTTGGCTTGTTTCTTCTAGTCGATTACGATAAATTACGAAGAAACAACTTCTCGTAGGAATGTCGGTTCTTCTGTTTTTTCCGAACACCGTTTCGCGGATTTTTTTTTTCGCCGTAATATTCTGAGACAGATTGAACAACTCCATCGCGCGCGTGAGCTATTAATTTTACTAGACACGACAGATACGCGTATATACGCGCTATCGCATCTCCGTCCACCTCTTTTGTACGCTTTTGTTCGTTAACGCAGATTCCGTTTTTCCCCCAATATGTTTTGTGCGAAAATCGGTCATTTGATTTGAAATTAAGTCAAACACACGATGCGTGTGTACGTTATCTTAACGAAGCGCGTAATCGGTATTGCGGGTACAAAGTACACAAATTAAATTCAACAAGACTCGGTTGTCGCGCGACCACGGATTATCTTTTTTTTGTCCTTAAAGATAATTATTACTACAGCCTGATAAATCTATTTTAATGTTGTGCTCGCGGATAATTCCTTTCTCTCTTCTTCTCTTTAGTTAGTATAGCTCCTATAGAGCGCCCACGCTCGAAAGGATTTAAACACAGATGTGCGAAATTGTCCAAGCAACTGGGATGTAATCCGCGCGGATAATCAAATAGGCGAATTTTCACCCCTTCCACATCCCTCACGATGCAAATAGAGTCTCGCCGGCGTTCGCTTTAGCAACGATCATTTATATACCGAATAAATAAATTTCTCTTTAAAGAGAGCATTAGATGCAAATAACAAGGAGAAAAACCGCAATTGATATACATAGATTTCAGTAAGAAGAAAGAAATTCCGGATTAACGCGAGGTTTTCTGAATATCGAAAATACATTTAGTTTTTATTCTTTATTTATTTCTTTTTAATTATAAAGATTTTTAACACACAGAGAAAGAGAGGAAGAGAGAGAGAGAGAGAGAGAAACAAACAAACAGACAGAATAAAGAGTAGAACAATACAAAGATAAAAATTATCTTAGAATTACAGAAGAATTAAAGGATTTTCCAGTTTTTCACGCAAGAACCGTTCGGATTCTCTAATCGGACACTTTTAAATGAGATTAGACTGAGCTTGTCTAACATATCACATCGAGAAGAAGTACGAACAAGAGCCGTTAATTACTCCTTAATTATCCTTGCCTGAACAGTCATTAATTTCCACTGAAATGCTGCGGTCACGCAAAAAAAAAACCCCCGTTACTTTTTCTCGTGTATGCTCTCAGCAAAAAAAAGTTCAACCGTTTGTTCAGAAAATTGTTTGAACGACATTATTTGTTTGTGAACGTTCAGTAGAGCTAGTAAATATCGAGATGTATAAGTATACTGGCACAGTTGTAAATGTGTACGTAGTTAACAAGATATTATATATATATATTTTTTTTTTCATTTATACAATGATATGTATATATATTTGATATATATATTTTTTTTCATTATACAAACGTTGATCGTTTGCATCTTAATTGTACATCTAATTATTCGAGTTTTCTTTGTTGAATGTTACACTTTGCGACAAGTTCTTTAACGTCAAATTGACAAAATGTTGCTCGATTTTAGCATCTTGCGCATTCAAAGAAAGCTTAAAATGTGAACAAATAAAAGGTTATCAGTAGATAGATGGTAGAAAGCAGAAAATTTTATCAGCGACAAAGTCACGGGACTATCTTTTTAACAGTCGGCTGTTCTGATAATAGTGTTACATCGACAAAGTGATACGCGTATTACTTCAAACAGAAAGTAATGCTTTATATAAAATAATGCAATGTTGTGCTATTTCTTCGTAATTTTTTTAGAGCGAGAAAAGAAAGAGAGATAATTATTTTTAAAACCTATCTAGATACACTATAATTTGACAATGAGAAATAAATACGTTACATGTGAAATTATTTATTTTAATCTGGGATATATTTATACACACCATCTATTCTCCTCAAATTGTACGCTACAAGAAAATTTGCGACACACTGCCGCGCTTGTACGTAAATTTCACATTCACATTTTCTTTAATGATGCGAGATTATACTTAGTTAGTTGACAATTCAATTGAAGTTGCGTAACGACGAAGCTACTTTTACATTTGTGATGAACTCGAATCGTGCACTTTGCACGACTTTTCGTGACTTCTCCGACGTTTCTGCAAAAACAAACGACACACCGGGGAGATACTCGTAATTACGCTGAATAGTGCGTCGTATAAATTCTATTCCGACAAACAACTATGGAACATAGAAGCCGTGCTGGATACAGATCTTATCTTTGTTCTCCCTTTCGCGTTCGTGCGTTCGAACGTTACTTAACGTTCTTCGAGCTCGTCGTAACAAATGTTAATTTTATCAGTAAAAAGACATGATGATGCATGATAACTGACTGTTCTCCGAATGCTGACTATTCTCCGAATAGATAAATATTAAGAATTTTACTTAATGTATTGTTCGACATTTAGCGCATATAAAAACTAACAACAAGTCGAAAAGAAAAAGATATTTTTGCTGTAAAAACATAATTTGTCACGATCGTGAAGCAAACATAATCACAAACAGTTTGTTAGAAAGAGAGAAAAAATATGGGAAGGGAAAATGGGTGTTTCTTATATACGCGTGATGCAAAACCTAGCGTCCTATATGGATTTAAGAATTGAAAATTTCAATTCGAAAATAATGTGTAAGAATTTACACTCTT